>BQNB010052720.1:0-40348 GCA_026074375.1 Tanacetum coccineum | reverse complement strand
GCAGTACTAATATCAACACTGGCAGTAGTAACCACTTCAACAGCAGTAGTAACTGGATCAGCAGCACTAACTTCCTTTTTAGCAACATTAACTTCTTGATATGCCATGTCATGTCCTGCAAACACTTCTTCATCATTAAAAACACTTGTATCAAACATATCTTCATCAATCTCAATAATATTTCTCCCCTGTTTGGATGCATCCTCCTGATCACCCAAACTTGCTTTAGCAGAGGATTCAACCCTTCTAGATGTTTCAACCTTGTACAATCTTTTCAACCCTGGAGTTCTTGACCTTCCTCTTTTTCTAGCTTTTTGACCCTCTTTTTTAGGCTTGTAATCTCCTTAGCTTGAGCAGTCTTTATAGTTTCAAGGTCTTGAACTCTTTGTAGCAAATTGGTACACATTTCCATCAATTCCTTAAGTGTAATACTATCCTCATCACTTCGAGGTGTGTTAACTCCTCCGAGTGGTGAATTATAGGATGTTTTAGACACATTCTCAAACCTAGTTCGAGCAATTGTGTCCCCCATGGTGTCTTGGCACCTAGGACCACTAACTGAACCAGTTCCTTAAGGAGTAGGCCCATTAAGTTTTGCCTTGGATCGGGGCTTAGTGATGTTACCACTGACATGATCTGCTTCTAAGCTAGAAGCAGTAGAGGCAGCCCTTTCCAAACTGCCACCCACTTCTGATTGATGTTGTATCAGCATAGTGTCAAACAAAGGTGTTACTTTTCCTGAAAAATCTTTTCCAATTCTTTTCATATTAGCAAAAACCTTTTTAGTATGACAAGGTGCATTGTAAACAGGATTATGAGAGGGCACCTTGTCAAGTTGTTTGTCCAAAAACACTTGCAAAAACCTTGGATACATTAAAAATTTAGCAGAAAGACTAACCAAGTTTCTAGGCATACCATCAAAAACCATTTTAGAAAAATTAAACTTTTGGTTAGTAGCCCAACAAATAATAGCAGAAGCTATATTGATATTGAACTCATTCCATGCAGTTTTCTTTAGACTTAAGCACTGCAAAATGGTATGAACAAGAAATTTCCATTGATGGGAGAAGTAAGATTTGAAAAATGTAAGTTTATCAGAAAGATTCTCATACCCCATCAACTTCAAGTTTTCAAAAATAGTAGTTGTTGGAAGACAGTTAGTACCATTCTCATCTGTAAATTAAAGGTCTCTCCTCACAGGTGATTCAGTTATGACTATTTTCTTGCCATCTACCAAGGCATGAATCTGTGTTTCTTCATTGATTGTTTAGGCCTTAAAAGTAGACCAAAACTTCTCAATGCATGAAACATAGATAGTAGGATTAACAGTCAAAGCATACCTTATGGGATTTGCATTCAAGACATCTACTATCTCTGTGAAATCATCACTATCAGTTGGCCGTTCCAAGTATGCTACCATATTGTGATAATCAACAAATTTCAAAGCCGCCATTGTTGTTAAGGTTTGAAAAAAGATTGATGAAATTGAGTTAGGGTTTGTTATTTTGAGAGGGTTTGAATGATTAAGAACATTTACTGTTTGACGGGAGTGGTGGGTCTATGACGGGAGAGTGACAGCGACCAGAGAGTGACGTGATGAGAGCTGTGGTGGTGACGGATTTGTGGTGAGATGAGAGGGAGTTGTGGCGGTGACAGGAGGAGTTGTTTGTGTGATTAATTTGGAATGGGATTCATTAAATTTTTGGGGGGAATACATTTAGTCACGTGACTAAAAGTATTTTACGAATTTTACGAAATATTTCACGAAAATATTGGAGGGAAAATACCTTTAGCCACGATAATAGTCGTGAATAAAAGTTTTGTTACATGTTTACAAAAAATTTAACGAACTAGTAGCAAAGGTTGAAAAAATCGCGAATCGATAGCCGGGCGGTCGACATCCTTGTAGCATGTAATCGTTTTTGGCGGTATTAATCGGGAAAATACCTTAAGCCACGATAATAGTCGTGAATAAAAGTTTTGTTACTTGTTTACAAAAAATTTAAAGAAATAGTTGCAAAGGTTGAAAAAATCGCGAATCGATAGCCGGGCGGTCGACCTCCCTGTAGCTTGTAATCGTTCTAGGCGGGATTAATCGGTGAGTAATCGGATTGCCATTTTTGGCTATTTTGTCGTTTAGTGGGCTTTTAGCCACGACGTTGGTCGTGGCTAAATATTTCTTGTGGTTAAAAGCCTCGATTCTTGTAGTGTCAGGCGGCGTAAGGTTGTAGTGGCTTATAGTGTAATGGAACCCATGCATGACCGGTGATAATGGCTAATTCACATGGGTCATGGATTCTATGACCCATGACCCATGTGATAAAAGTTTTGGATTATATGTCATGTGCATTGGGTTATCACTGGTGACATTCATTAATGGGTATTTGACATCATATGGGTCATATGCATTGGGTTGTAGTTGCTTATAGTGTCATGTTATGACACATCCATGACTGGTGACAATGGGTAATTAACATGGGTTATGGGCCACATGCATTGGGTTGTAGTGGCTTATAGTGTCATGTTATCGACCAATACATGACTGGTGATCGACAATGGGTAATTAACATGGGTCATGGGTCATGTGCATTGGGTTGTAGTGGCTTATAGTGTAACGGAACCCATGCATGACCGATGATAATGGCTAATTCACATGGGTCATGGGTCATGTGCATTGGTTATCACTGGTCACATTCATTAATGGGTATTTGACATCATATGGGTCATATGCATTGGGTTGTAGTTGCTTATAAGTGTCATGTTACGAACACATCCATGACTGGTGACCAATGGTTAATTAACATAGGTTAGGGTCACATGCATTGGGTTGTAGTGGCTTATAGTGTCATGTTATCGACCAATACATGACTGGTGAAGCGACATGAGGGTAAATAACATGGGTCATGTGGTTTATGTGCATTTGGGATTGTATAGTCTTATATTGTAACGAAGCCCATGCATGACCGTTGATAAAGGCTGAATTTCACAATGGTATCATTGGGTCCATGTGCATTGGTAATCACGTCATGTATCATCTCATAGTTTTACGATGAATATTTTCACCGAGCTCTAATTCATTTCTAAATTTTACTGGGAAATATTTATTTTGTTTTTTAGCCGTTTTAACGAAAATCTTTGTTTTAGCTAGTTGCGAAGCGTGCCTTGAATATTTATCCATTTTAACGTTGAGAAATCAATAATTCCATATTTTAGCTTCGAGAGCTTATTTGTTTTTCATTTTATTATTTTTCATCTTTTATCCGCGTTAGGCCGAAAGCGCGTCAAAATAGTATTTTTACAATTTTTAATATTTCAATTAAGTGTTTTAAAAACAAATATCGTGGTATAAATATAAAAATAATAATAATAATAATAATAAGAATATAAAATATAAACATAACATATAATCCAAACACTCTTTTTAATTGTTTCTTTGTTAAGACTCCATCAAAACTAGAAACCAAACACCCCTTTTATCTTTTAATTATCTTTTACAAAATCCTAAAACACACACTCCCTTATATAAAGATTTACCTATATAAACCTTTGACTCTTTTATAAAAACACACACACATAACACAGATAAAAAAAATCGGTGTCCCTCCTCCTCTCTTTTTACTGTGATACGATACACACAACATTAAATAGAATGCAAACAACAACCAGGAAAAAACAATAACCCAAACCACGCAAAAATCCTCATCTTGATTCTAAATCTCTCCATGTTTAACCCCAAATCATTCTAAATAATCCCCCCATTACTTATTAACCTTCAAAATTAATCATGCAAGGGTTTTTTCAAGATTTATGATTTCTTGATTTTTTTCAAGATTTTTCATTTTAGGGTTTTGTTCCAATTGGGTACAATTAAGGTATCTAAGGTTTGATTACTAGTGTTTTTCACAAGATTTGAGTAGACAAATCAAGACTTTTGGTCCTCTCTTGCTCCTTCTTGTTTCGGACAAGACCCCAAAACCACAAGGGTTTGTGGTTTTGACCAATTACTTGTTTCCCTATCTTCTTGTAAGTATTTTATTTGATTTTGATTTGGTTTTAAGTATATATGTGCATGCATGTTGATTTTGATAATTAGGAATCCATGGTTAATTTGTAAAAAGATGATTTTTGATGTCAGTAATAATTCAGAGATGATCAATTGGTTTAAGTAGTGATTATAGGTAGGTGGTATGTTGAATGTGAAATTAGATGAGAAAAAATTTAAGATTTGCGAGGGTTTGGTAATCCCTCAAATAGACCTAGAAAGTTTAGGCTTCAATCAGCAAGAGTGACGATGCTGGTAAACTGATATTTAAACTATTAGTGTTGGTGGGCTGGCGTATAATGAAACATGTGGGTAAAAATTTGAGCTTCCAACTCTTAAAAACGAAAAAGATATGGCATTTTGAAGTGTGAAAACTAAAGCGGAGCCAAATACTGCACCACACCCTTTTTGTTTTTTGCGCAGAATTTTGGTTCATCTTGCGCGAAGTGTAATTTGGTCATGCCAATAGCTTTACTAGATTTTCAGGACCCTATGATTAAGTGCTTCGAGTTTACTTTCCAACGAACTAGACCTCGTCGATTTTCAGAATGTAAAAGTGAGTCAAACCCTGTGTACAAGATTAAGTGTCAAAACTGTGTTTGTTGTCCAAAAATTCGATTGTAAAGATGATGTGTGCAGGCGCGTCAAAACTTAATATTTTTTGACTAAATTAAAACTGTAGCATCTTCATAATATGTATGACTTCCCTGAATTTTTCCATAATTTTCTGTAAGGTTTAGATAGGTCAGATAGTGCCAAACTTTTTCAAAGTTCCATAGTCCCTGTTTTAGAACAAGTGTCATTGATGTGTCTTTCATAATAAGATTACTTAGGCTATGGATTATTGGTGAATTATGGTAGTTAAATAAAAAATAAGGGAAGCTTAAGATGGAGGGATATCGACTAGTTCGACCATTTAGCGTTCCATTAAGTAAGCCGGTCGTTTAGCTAAAAACGGATAAAATTTCAGAAAAAGTGTAATCAATAGAAACATTAAGTGATGTAGTCCATGGATTCCAAAGTATCAATTTTCATGCACATTATATATATGTACATTGAGTTGTGTATTTTATATAGCTCGCGTATCAATCGCATATTATTTTTATTAATAGGTCGCGGTTGATTGTCGGCGTTCGTTTCTATCCTTGTTTGGATATCTTGATCACATCTTCTATTCTCGGTGAGTTCATAGCCCCATCTTTTCTTTTCTAATGGTTTCCATAAACTGTTTTCGGGGTGAGAATACTTGCTCTTTTTACTAAGCCAACTTATTGATTTCTACTACTTAAGCGTTACATGACTTTTAATACATGGCTGTTTACTCATGAATTTACTAAAGCTTGATTTGCTTACTACATGATTTGAGATCACTGAATTCTTATATATGAAAACTGAGAGTTTTGAACACATTACTTGTTTTACATTAGACACAAGTGTTATTCAATTGTATGCTATCCAGATTAATGCCTGAATATTATTGCATAAGTTGCCTTATTGCCATTAAGTCCCTACTTATCATGAACCGTTAATTGCTATTGTAGTAAGCGCGAATGTTATGGGTAGATCTATCGGGACTGACAATCCCCACCTTTCTTTGGGGTCACAAGTTGATCATGGTGCATTTAACATTAGGAGTACTTTTAGGATGTGGGCAAGCATCCTATACATTTGGGGCACAAACTTGTTAAGGTTTCGGGGTCATGAGCTTAGTGCAATAATATATACTTCATTTAGACTTGGTGAATTTGTTTCTCTTGTCTACATTACTTAATTCTTTTGGTCCACTTCTGAACATTACCTGATTTATTAAATCACTACTTGGATTTCGGAAAGAAATACTTTTAAATGTTGTAACGCTACTTTTCTTACTAAAATATTACTTGATTTATTTCAATACTGTTTTTTTTAATCTATGAATTCACCAACATTATTGTTGACGTTTTTGCAAGTATTTTCTCAGGTTATCATTTTGCTAGTTGAGCATTGGGAGCATTCGAGTCGCGTGGATATTAAAACTTTAAGGACTTGGTTTTCTTCACATTCGACAACCATTTATTATTAAAATATACAAATGAGTCATGTTTAAACTCTTGTAACTTTTGTTAAAAAGAAATTATTGGGACCTGATTTTACTCTGAAATTTTAATCGAATGTGACATTTTATTAAACGTCTATTTTGAGGTCTTTTTTGTAACTTGTGTGTATAAACTATGAAGTAGCACCCCAAGTGGTATCCCGTTGCGTTGTGATTTTATGGGGGTGTTACAGATTGGTATCAGAGCACTCATTATAGCGAACTAGGTCGTTTTCAAAACCCTAGACTATAACCGTTTTTGGAAAAAAATTAAGAGTCCTTCACCATTGTCCAATATCCGCGCGCGCTTGCTCTCAGGTAACTTATATACTCCCTTTTGCATCATATATGTACATTGAGTTGCGTATTTGTATAGCTCGCGTACAATCGCAATATTTATTTATTTATTAATAGGTCGCGGTTGATTGTTCACGACATTCGGTTCTGATCCTTATTGGATATCCTTGATCCACATCTTCATATTCTCGGTGAGTTTTCATAGCCCCATCTTTTCTTTCTAATGGTTTCCATAAACTATTTTTTCGGGGTGAGAATACATGGCTCGTTTTAACTAAACCAACTTATTGATTTTCTACTTACTTAAGCGATACATGGCTTTTAAATACATGGGCTGTTTTACTCAGGAATTTACAAAGCTAGCTTGCCTACGTACAATGATTTGAGATCATTGAATTCTTATATATGAAAACTAAGAGTTTTGAACACATTACTTGTTTTACATTAGACACAAGTGTTATTCAATTGTATGCTATCCAGATTAATGCCTGAATATTTTTTGCATAAGTTTCTTATTGCCATTTAAGTCCCTACTTATTCATGCAATCCTTTAATTTCTATTGTAGTAAGCGCTGAATGTTTATGGGTATATTCTAGTCAAGACTGACAATCCCCACCTTGTCTTTGGGAAACAAGTTGATCATTGTTGCATTTAACATTGGGAGTACTTTTAGGATATGGCAATCAACCAACTTTTGGGGCACAAACTTGTTAAGGTTTCGGGGTCATGAGCTTAGTGCAATAATATATATTTCATTTAGACTTGGTGAATTTGTTTCTCTTGTCTCTAGTACTTAAATCTTGTGGTCCACTACTGAACATTACTTGATATATTGAATCACTACTTGGATTTCGGAAATAATACTTTGAAATATTGTAACGCTACATTTTCTACTGAAATATTACTTGAAATATTTCAACACTGCTTTTACTTAAACCTATGAATTTACCAACATTATTTTTGACCTTTTTGCATGTATTTTCTCAGGTTATTATTTTGCTAGTTGAGCAATGAGAGCATTTGAGTCGCACAGATATCAAAACTTTAATGACTCTGTTTTTCTTCACATTCGATAATCATTTTTCTTTAAATATACAAATGAGTCATGTTTAAACTCTTATAACTTTTGTTAAAAAGAAAATTATTAGGACCTGAATTTTTTCTGATTTATTCAAATCAAATGTGACATTTTATTAAACGTCTCTTTTGAGGTCGTTTTCTGTAACTTGTGTGTATGAACTATGAAGTAGAACCCCAAGTGGTATATCCGCTGTGTTGTTGATATTTTGGGGGTGTTACAGATTGGTATCAGAGCACTCGTTATAGAGAACTATGTCGTTTTTAAATCCCTAGACTATAACTGTTTTTCTAAAAAAATTAAGAATCCTTCACCATTATCTGATATTCACGCGCGCTTGCTCCCAGGTAACTTATATGCTCTCTTTTGCATCTGTATTAGTATTACATTAATAATTTGTATATAATACTTGGTTATTATTCCGCTCTCCATACGTCTATCTTATGAATTATCGACGGTCATTATTAATTGATTTATATCGGCGATTATATATATACGTTGCTTTACTCCGAATATCGCGTACTTCAATACTTATTTTCTCTCTCGAACGTTAATACTGGTATTATATATGGATACTCGTACATATATGAGCTACTCTCCTCTCAAATTCTTATGCTTATCTTCGGGATCACCGCCATCTATATATATAATAGTAATTCATATAAGCATTGACTATTTATGGTTACTTTCAGCAATTTTTAGAACTTTCGAGTAAACTTGGTATTTTAATGGGAAAATTTTGGCTTAAATCCTACTGTATCTTTACATTAATGAATAGGCTAATATGTTAGGTCCTAGTGGCGAGTTGGATGGAACGCCAACTCTTCCGGATGATAGAGATACGACCAAAACCGTAGAAACAAACTTAGTGTGTACCCATAATTTGTAATGCAAATAGTTAGGCTTATAACTAATTTTATTTGACTTGGAGGCTACTGGGTTTCTACATGGGTGAAGGGTAAAACATATGAGGACCATGTGGTTCTTTGAATAAATCCGTAACTATTCTGGATGAATGAGTTACGACTAGAACGACCAAACTAATCATAAATTGTGCCTAGATTTTCAAAATGAATTCGAGACTAATATTTTCATATTAAGTGCCCTATTTTCTAATTAAAACCTATAGGATTTAGACAAACTTAAACATGGGCTTTCGTTTTGGGTCAAACAGAGTTATAAAATGGGAATTGTGCTAAAAAACAATAGAATAAGAAAATGTTTTAAATAATCAGATTTGGCACATGATGGTAAAATGATAACTTCACTTAGGATCTTTACACTTTAAGTATTTATCTTGTAATCTCAGTAAACTAGATTCTAACATTTTGTTTAAGGGGAAAATTGTTCGTTTATACCTATTACTGATTTTGAAATATAGGTCCATTAAGTCAGACTGCAAAGGGCAGGAATGTTTATGTAATGATAATTACCTACATATGTGTATAGTACTATGGTAAGTCTTAATAAGTTCTTTTCTTTGATATTTTATGAGCAATGCGGTGATCTCTGAAACATTAACGCGACTTTATTTTATTTCCTTTATGATAATATTGACATTCGGCGTATTTTGTCAATTCCACTAGTTATTTTATTGTTCGACTTCGAGTCCAAACACTCTTCTTATGCATTTGAATCGCGTATGTTGTGTTTGTAATCCATTGTTTTGAAATCTTCCAATTGATGGGAGTACGGCTTTATCTTGTCACCTCGGATCGTGCCGTCTGTTGGCACATACCTTTGGAATGTGATTGTCTAACGTCTCATTATTTTCCTCGTCACTTCTTATGATTTTGAAGAACCATGCCGTCAAAGATACACCCCCCCTTTACTTAATGTAGCTTTTGATCTTGTTTTGATATTGTGTTTTGTGTCGGCCATACTTAAGTAGGATGATTTATAATCGTCTTATTGAAATAAATTGGGACGCTTCTTCATTTGAATAAGGAAATTATAAACCGTCGAACCATAAGTTTATAAATTCTTACTTACAAGGATTGGGACGCCTCTTTTTGTAAGTGACAAATTATAAATGAGTGGGCTTATGTGTATCCGACGTAGCGTGCGTACGAATCATCCTTTGGGCTATGAACTTGTTTCGACTCGTCGTTTGTTATATGGATTTTCCGAATGTGTAACAACCGTCGCAAACCCTATTGAGATAAGTCGAATAGAGCACCGGGACGGCGCTCCCTTAAGGTGGGAAGACTGTAGCATCTCGTATTTTACGGTCAATATTTTAACCGAGCCTTAATTCTATTTCTAATTTTTATGGAGTTTATTATTTAATCCATTCGCTTATGCACGTTGCATATATTTGATGTCTTGACTTTTTCTCATTTAGTTTCTGTTGGAAACCTCAACGATGACTTATCTATATCCTCATCTCTTTACAATTTAACCGAAGATGATTCAGACGAATTGAGCGCCGGGACGTCGCTCCCTTAAGGTGAGAAGACTGTAGCATCTCGTATTTTACGGCCAAAATTTTAATCGAGCTCTAAATTCCACTTCAAATTTTTAAGGAATTTATTATTTTGTTTTTAGCACTGTTTTAATCAAAAAATCGTGTTTAGCTTTTTTCGAGTCGTGATTAGGGGTTTTCCATATTAGCGTTCAAGATATCGACAATTTTCTAATTTAGCCATGGTGCATATTTTTAGTTAATTTTTATTATTTTCAAACTTTTATCCGGTTAGGCCTGAAAACCGCGTCAAAATAGTGTTTTTACAAAATTTTAATATTTCTAATACGTGTTCTAAAAAACAAATATTGTGGACATAAATTTTTAGAAAACAAAATATAAATATAATTTTATAAATTAACTTATAAACAAACACTCTTTAATTGTTTTAGACTCCATCAAAACTAGAAACCAAACACCCCCTTATCATATTTTTACTCCTACTAAACTCAAAAACAAACACCCTCTTTTATTTAAATTTACTTCTCCTAATAAACTCAAAAACAAACACCTCTTAATTTTTATAAAGATAGAAAAAATAATGTACTAGTAATTGATCCCTATTATAAAGTCTAAACATCTTCTCTGCTTCCATAAAAACCACACAATACAGTTTTATATTAAAAACATCGATCTTCTTTACTGTGTTTGATACACACACACCCAAACCACTAAAAATCTTCATCTTGATTCTTAAATCACTCCCATTTAACCCCAAATCATTCCTAAATTAATCCCCACCATCCCTTATAACCTTAAATTAATCATGCAAGGGGTTTTTTTCAAGATTTATGATTTCTTAATTTTTTTTCAAGATTTTTGATTTTAAGGTTTTGTTCCAATTGGGTGCAATTAAGGTATCTAAGGTTTGATTATTAGTGTTTTTCACAAGATTTTAGTAGAAAAATCAAGACTTTTGGTCCTCTCTTGCTCCTTCTTGTTTTCGGCCAAGACACCAAAACCACAAGGGTTTATGGTTTTGACCATTTACTTGTTTCCCTATCTTCTTGTAAGTATTTTCTTTGATTTTGATTTGGTTTTAAGTATATATGTGCATGCATGTTGATTTTGATAATTAGGAATCCATGGTTAATTTGTGAAAAGATGATTTTTGATTCGTGAATATTTGAGGATGATCAAATGGTTTAGTAGTGATTATAAGTTAGTGTGGTTATGTTTAATGCGAAACTGGTGTGAAAAATTTAAGATTTGCGAGGGTTTGTAAATCCTCAATTAGACTAGAAAGTTTAGGCTTCATTCAGCAAGATGAGCGTTGTTGTAAACTGAGATTTAAAATATTAGTGTGGTGGTGGTCGTTATAATGAACGTGTGGTAAAAATTTGAGCTTCCAACTCTTAAAAACGAAAAAGATATGGCATTTTGAAGTGTGAAAACTAAAGCGGCAAAATTCTACACACACTATTTTTGAGCAGAATTTTGGTCCATCTTGCGCGAAGTGTAATTTGGTCATGCCAATAGCTTTACTATATTTTCAGAACCCTATGATTAAGTACTTCGAGTCTACTTTCCAACGAACTAGGCCTCGTCGATTTTCAGAATGTGAAAGTGAGTCAAACCCTTTGTACAAGATTAAGTGTAAAAACCGTGTTTGCTGTCCAGAAATTCGATTGTAAATATGTTGTGTGCAGGCGGGTCAAAACTTAATATTTTTTGACGAAATTTAAAATGTAGCATCTTCATAATATGTATGACTTCCCTGAATTTTTCCAGAATTTTCTGTAAGGTTTAGATAGGTCAGATAGTGCCAAACTTTTGCAAAGTCCAGCAGACCCTGTTTTAGAACAAGTGTCATTGATGTGTCTTTCATAATAAGATTACTTAGGCTATGGCTTATGGGTGAATTATGGTAGTTAAATAACATATAAGGGAAGCTTAAGATGGAGGGAGATCGACTAGTTCAACCATTTAGCGTTCCATTAAGTAAGCCGATCGTTTAGCTAAAAACGGATAAAATTTCAGAAAATGTGTAATCAATAGAAACATCAAGTGTTGTAGTCAATGGATTCCAAAGTATCATTTTTCATGCATATTATATATATGTACATTGAGTTGCGTATTTTATATGGCTCGCGTATCAATCGCATATTATTTTTATTAATAGGTCGCGGTTAATTGTCGACGTTCGTTTCTATCCTTGTTTGGATATCTTGATCACATCTTCTATTCTCGGTGAGTTCATAGCCCCACCTTTTCTTTTTAATGGTTTTTATAAATTGTTTTTGGGGTGAGAATACATGCTCGTTTTACTAAGCAAATTTATTGATTTCTACTACTTAAGCATTACATGACTTTTAATACATGGCTGTTTACCCATGAATTTACTAAAGCTTGATTTGCTTACTACATGATTTGAGATCACTGAATTCTTATATATGAAAACTAAGAGTTTTGAACACATTACTTATTTTACATTGGACACAAGTGTTATTCAATTGTATGTTATCCAGATTAATGCATGAATATTATTGCATAAGTTGCCTTATTGCCATTAAGTCCCTACTTATCATGAACCGTTAATTGCTATTGTAGTAAGCGTGAATGTTATGGGTAGATCTATCAGGACTGACAATCCCCACCTTTCTTTGGGGTCACAAGTTGATCATGGTGCATTTAACATTAGGAGTACTTTTAGGATGTGGGCAAGCATCCTATACATTTGGGGCACAAACTTGTGCAATAATATATATTTCATTTAGACTTGGTGAATTTGTTTCTCTTGTCTACATTACTTAATTCTTGTGGTCCACTTCTGAACATTACCTGATTTATTAAATCACTACTTGGATTTCAGAAAGAATACTTATAAATATTGTAACGCTACTTTTCTTACTGAAACATTATTTGAGTTATTTCAATACTGCTTTTACTTAAACCTATGAATTCACCAACATTATTGTTGATGTTTTTGCATGTATTTTCTCAAGTTATATCTTGTTAGATGAGCATTAGGAGCATTTGGATGCGCGGATATCAAAACTTTAAAGGCTTGGTTTTTCTTCACATTCGATAATCATTTTTCTTTAAATATACAAATGAGTCATGTTTAAACTCTTGTAACTTTTGTTAAAAAGGAAATTATTAGGACCTGAATTTACTCTGATTTATTTAAATCGAATGTGACATTTTATTAAACGTCTCTTTTGAGGTCGTTTTCTGTAACTTGTGTGTATGAACTATGAAGTAGCACCCCAAGTGGTATATCCGCTGCGTTGTTGATATTTTGGGGGTGTTACAATCATGGTGCCAACTACACCGCTAAAAAAGTCTTTGATTACGGTTTCTATTGGCCGACTATTTACCGAGATGCCCATGACTTGGTCACATGGTGTGACGCTTGTCAACGTCAAGGCAAAATCTCGCAACGTGATGAGATGCCTCAAATTGCAATTCAAGATTGCGAGATCTTTGACATATGGGGCATTGACTTTATGGGCCCGTTCCCATCTTCACGAGGGAACACGTACATTCTCGTGGCCATTGACTACTTGTCAAAATGGGTTGAAGCGAAAGCGCTTCCCACTAATGATGCCCGAGTTGTTTGTAAGTTCTTAAAATCTCTCTTCGCCCGTTTTGGAACTCCTCGTGCTATTATTAGTGATCGCGGTACTCATTTTTGCAATGACCAATTCGCAAAGGTCATGCTTAAATATGGGGTTACCCACCGACTTTCTACCGCATATCATACACAAACTAATGGGCAAGTTGAGGTTTCAAATCGTGGTTTGAAACGTATATTAGAAAGAACCATAGGTGAAAACCGTGCTTCTTGGTCCGATAAGTTGGAAGATGCATTATGGGCCTTACATACCGCGTTTAAGACACCCATTGGGTGTACTCCTTATAAGCTTGTGTACGGGAAGGCTTGTCATCTCCCTATCGAACTTGAACACAAGGCCTATTGGGCCTTGAAGCATTGCAACTTCGACCTTAAGACCGCGGGTGATCATCGGAAAGTTCAAATGAATGAACTTAATGAACTTCGTGATCAAGCTTACGAGAACTCTTTAATCTACAAAGATAAAACAAAGAAGATTCACGACTCCAAAATCAAGAACCGCGTCTTTAACGTTGGTGATCGAGTCCTTCTCTTTAATTCTCGATTAAAGATTTTCTCAGGGAAGCTTAAGACCCGCTGGACCGGACCGTTCACCGTCACCCAAGTTTTCCCTTATGGTACCGTTGAGTTATCTTCAACCAACGGACCTAACTTCAAGTTGAACGGTCATAGACTCAAACATTACTTTGGAGGGGACGTACCACCCATGGTTGTCCTAGATCTCCAAACCTTCCCCATGGACATTTAAATTTAGGGTTGAGTCAAGCTCGTGACTCGGTCAACAAAAACAAAGCGCTTCTCGAGAGGCAACCCGTGTTTCTGTCTTCTTTCTATTTTCTAATAAGTGTAACGTGAGGGGGCTCACCTCTTCTTTTCTCGTGTTTTTGTTGTCTGTGATGATTGTCAGGATTACCCAGATTATGAAGACTCTCGTGCTCGTAGTTTTGTCCAACGCTCACTCAGTCTTCACTCCTTTGCATGCTTATTTTGGGAATCCTATATCCTTGATCTTATTGACTAACGTTTAATCTTTGGCATAATTAATAAACGGCTTTAGATTTACGTGAGATTCCCTTTTATATTAGGAATATACATTGAAATTAGTATGAGGGGGTGGCAACCCCCACATTGAGGACAATGTATCGTTCTAGTATGAGGGGGGAATATATCGATTTGATCCCACTTGCATTTGTCTATGTCTTTCACGTAACCCCGTTTTACTAAGAAAATACAAAAAATGTGATTTTATGCCAAAATTTAAAAAATTTTGCAAAAATAAAATAAGTGTTTATCACAAATGTTGACTTTCTGCTGGTGAGAATAAGAATAATTTTTGACTTGACCGAGCATATTGAGCTCTAGCTTACTCCCTTAACCTTTATAAATGCATAAACTTTTGCTAGTCTTTTATACAAGAAGCTTTAAAATGCGAATTCTAGCTCAAAAGGCCAAAATTTTGAAATTTTCCATAAATGACTTTAAATATGCAAAGCTTAATTTTATTTGGCTAAGCATTCGCGGATCTTTTTATTAAAGATTTTAAATTTGCGAAGAACGAGAAATGATAGAGTTAAATATAAGTTGGAATGCTAAGCAAGGATTAGTTGGAAATCTTAAAAGCTCATAAGTGTAATTTGTGGCTTTTTCTCCCAGTAGCTTCTAAAATGACTAATAATACGTGCTCTTTTCGAAAGACAAGTTAATGTTTTATCACTCTTAGAAGTCTGTTAAGAGCAACATTTTTAGAATAAAAAGCTTTATCGATGAATTGATAAATAAGAGTTTTTGATCAAAAATATGTTTTAATTTTCTAAAAAGAAATTTTCCCTTTATACGGTGTAAATATAAATGTTGCAAAAAAAATGATGAAAAAAATGAAAATGATGTGAAAAATATAATAATGTTGCTAGTATATGTTGCTTAATAAATAAAGGGAAAATGTCTTTTTCTAAAATTTAAACATTCTTTTGAACTTAAACTTGTTAATCCCTACAAAATTTTAAAACCGGACGTTTGTTAATTCTGATCAGTATTCTCTGTGAGGTGTCAAAAGCCTGGGCACTTGACCGATGAGGTCGGGAGGTTCCGAGAAGAAAGTCACTCTAAAGGAATTAACTTACCTACAATGTCTTAATTTTGGAGGAATTAGCTTGCTTTGAGTTATTAGCTTACTAAGTTTTACGGAATTTTTTTAGTAAAGGGTTCAAAAGTCGGAAAGCCTCGACAAATTATTCTCTGAGGGGTGTCAAAAGCCCGGTCACCTAGACGACAAGGTTGGGATGCGCCGAGAAGAAATGTTGCTACATGGGACTAATTTCACCTGCGAATTAATATAACTAAAGTTGAACATGAAACTTAGAAAGGTCATACGTATAAATTGAGGGTTGGATGAATCAAAATCATATAATAAAAAAAAAACTTGGGGGTGAGCACACACACCTTAATATATAATAACTGTCGGGAGGAAAAGTTTTACACAAATTACAAATATGAGTAGCGTTAGCATCCTAACTTGTAATTAACAATGATTTCGTTTTTAAGCTTAGTTTGGGAATAAGTGAAAAATCAGGGACGATGAATTTATCCTTCTAGGGCACCTTAGGATTGAGGTGTTTCTTATTCAGTGATCCTAAAAGTTATGATCAATAATGAAAGTCAAGCATGTTGTATGTAATGGAAAATAAGAAAAATATGTGTGCAAGAATGAAAATGGTAAAAACGGGGAGTGTTTAAAAAACTAGTAATTTCTTAATCCCTTTAAATTTTACACTTTGCTACTTTTCAGGGTATTTAATTTAAGGGGATTGAAATTTTTGGTTTTCTAGACATGGATTTATTTCATTGCGTGAGGACACAACAATAGTTTAGTATGAGGGGTTTTGGTATGTGCTTAAATACACATACCTTTATCTCATTAAAACGAGTTTAAATAACCAAAAACGGTCACAAAATGCCAAAAATATGCTTGTTTTGTGGTATTTACTGTGCAGGTAACGGATATTCATAAAATGACAAAAACAAGGCAAAAACCGGACAAAACCGAGCACGGGATTGGAAAGAGCGTGGAAAACCGAAGCCAAAGGCGTACGCATCTTAGTGGGCCAACCCAACCAAGTTAATGGGCCAAGTCAGCCCGTTAAGCCTTTAAAACTAACCATTTATCATTAAAAAAACCCAAAAACCCAAAATAAACAAAAAAGGGCCAAACGGCCCAAAAGTCCAATCCTTAACCCATAACCCTGTTAAAACCAATTACTCCAGAAGTCCCTGCCTAATTACACTGTTAGTCCATAGGGACTAACACCATTAGTCCTTATACCTAACAAACCATAACGATCGTTACTCCTTTAACCACAAATTTTGAATTATAATAAATAAATCCCGAAAAGGGCGGGAAGGCCCAAAACAGGGCAATAACCATTCTCCCATGATGCGACTCATCTCCAACAGACTCCTACGCGTCATGACACACTTAGTGCCACGCTGGCACTCTCAAGAGCCTTCTTTGGACAAGAAAACACGACAAGAATTTAGGGAAGTCAAAAGCATTTATGATACGGTATAATGATAATTGGCTGTGATGGTTTCTTGCCTAAAGTAATTTTAAAAGGTTTTGAAGATGATTGGCAGATTACCTCACATAATACACAAGGCTCCCCTATAAATAGGGGAGGATTTCAAGCTTCAAGAACAACTTTTACTTCCAGCAATTTTACTTTACGGTTTTATGTTTAATTCTCTGTTTTAAGCTTATGTCTTAAGCAATTTCTCTTTGAAAGCATTGTACTCTCCAAGTTATTCAATAAAAAGTAAGTTTCCATTTTCAGTTTTTAGCTTATTACTGTTCATCTTATTGAAATGTTTATTTTCTACTTATTATTACTTATATATGCTCATGTATGTTGCTTATTGCTTACTTGAGCTTTGTTATGGCTTAGATTTCCTTGTTATTGTTTTTCATTAAATCTGTCCTAAAAAGCCTTAAAAATGCTTATTGGGGTAGCTTATGATTAAGTGCTTATCATAGGTTTGAATTTGCTTATTAAATCTTGACATACTTAGTTAATCATTTGTTTTCAAGAATTTTAGCTTAAAAAGTCTTAATCAAGTTTAAAATGGTAAATCTAAATTTTAAAGGGGTGTTTGGCACAAGCAACACTAACCCATGTTAGTGCTGCTTAAATCAGTTTTAACCTATTTTCTCACTTTGGTCATCAATTTAGAAGCATTATAATCTGTTTTTAAAAAAAGTTTTCAAAGTTTAAAACCTAATTTTGAGGTTTAAGCTCTTTGTGGGTTAAATCTATGGTTTTCAAACTGTTTTCATTAGCTTATTTGTTGGATCTGCATAAGCTAAGTTTTAGTGGTACTTTATGCTTATTTAAGTCTTAAAAAGTCTTGGATAAAGTGTGCAAATAGGTCTGCAATTTGTGGTTTGTGTCCTTGGTTCAAAACTGTCAAAGGCATAAGTCATTTCTTTTATCAAAAGCCCTTTTTCTTAAGGCTATTTACATTAGCATAAGCTCGAATTAGATTCTTAAACTTCTTGCATAAGCAGCTTATAGGGCAAGTTCAATCTGTTTGAGCTTATTTTGGGATTCAGCTTTCATTTGCTAGCTTATTTCTAGGCCTGAAAGTAGCTTCTCATAAAAACTTGAGGAAAACCAAAAATAGTGTAACTGTCTCTTTTGATTTTCATTTTTCTTGATTTTTACTTGTTCAAATTCCTAGTTTTCTATTTCTATGTGCTTATTGGAGGGTATTGTCCATCTGTTTTGGCTTTTTACTGGCTTATACCATCATTTGAGTGGTTTATTTTAGGGCTGCAAAATCCTATTTGTGACCTAAAATCCATAAAAACCAAAGATAAAGCTTATTAATAATCCTAAGGCGTTTAATTTATTATTTAATCTTATAGCTTATAGTATTAACATCATCGTTTTAAGTTTTTAAGGATTAACAATTGATTTATAGCGTTGAACAACTACTTGAAAGTCCCCTTTGGCTGGTTTGTGCTAATAAGATTTAACATACAGCTAAGTATTGATATCTTAGCATATGCTCACTGTGTTTGCATAATTGTATTAAAATTTTCTATTAGTTAAGTAAATAGTAATTGTAGCTTATTTAGCCTTTAAGTTTAGCTTTTTCAAAAGCTTATTCACAAAAATTAGTTAAGTAAAAAGCCTAGCCTTTCAAGTTAAGCTGTCATCCTTTTAGACAGCTATTTCCAGCTTATTTGTGGTTTGTATAAAAAGTGGTTTTACAAAAATTGCTTATTTTGGTCTTAAGTTTAGTTTTTTTTAAAAGAAAATAAAAAAATGTTTTATAAAAAGGTAAGGCCACAGGTTTCGAACCTGTGACCTCACCCTTCATACACACACGCTCTAACATACACACCCTTAACCATCTGCGCCCTTGGGACTTTTCTGAAAGTCTTTGGGTGCATTTGGTTTATAAAGGGTTTTTAGCCAAATAGCTTTAAAAGCTGTTTGGCTTATTAACTGCTTAATTTATAAGCTGTTTTCAACCTTTTATTTTCTGCATTACCACTGTTAAAAGTATATATCCTGATTTTTTTAGAATTTTGTAATTTAGTTTAATATTTTTAATAATATTTTAGATTAAAACCGTTTTTAATTCATAATAAAGTAAATAAAAGTCGAAAAAATATAATTCTTTTTTTAAAATTTTCTTTTATCATTTAGGACTTGTTAAAAATAAATTTGCTTTTCTAGTGTTAAAATTTGAAGTTTTAGGTTTTTAGGGTTCGTTATTTAAATCCCGTTAACGTTTTTTTTTTCGTGATTAATTTTTAAATGCTTTAGTTGTTTGCTTAATTTTACATGTTTTAGCGTTTTCATTAGTAGAATTAGAATCCAAACAAAAATCTTGAACTTTTCAAAATCCCGATTACAAACGTCAACGCGAAGTTCAATTCACGCCTCGTTGGAACAAAAACGACCCGGGAAACGACTAGAAGGGGTTACCTTCAAAATTGATACTTACCGGAAATATTTTTTTCGTGAGTTGGTTTGTCGGCTGTTAAAAGTGATTTGCCAATTCACCTATATAATATATAAATATATATATAGTAGTATAAATATATTATAAATATATATAATATATATATATATATATATATAGATATATTATATAGTATATTATATATAATATATATATAAATATATATTATATATATAATATATATATATATATAAATAAATATACACTGAATGACCTCACGACCAACTTCTTTCCATTAATGGTTTCTACCCTCATTGGCCCGTATAAGTCCATATGTAGCAATTCCAATTTGGAATGAGTGCTTGGAACCAAGTTAGGTTGATGAGAATATTTCTTGCTCTTTCCCCGCTCAACATGCAGAACATAGACGATCTTACTATAATTAAATTTTGGAAGACCATCAACAAAGTATCATGTTTGATAAGATCGTTAATGGTATCGAAGTTTAGATGTGAGAGTTTACGGTGTTATAACCATGACTTTGTTGAAGTGGCTTTGGATAGTAGACAAACATGTGAAGAAGCAGCCATATCTGAAATGGAGATAGTATACAAATTGGATTAACGAGCTCTTTGTAAGCAATCCTTCTCCTTCCAATTTCACACATAGCAAGTTTTAGAGCAAAAAGAAACTTTGTGTCTTAGGCCTTCAACATAATTGATGTGTCGTTGTGTGGTGTATGTTTTATTGATTTAAGTTTTAAATTTATATTGTGCCGACTAAACCAAAAACAACACTTTAACGGGCAGTGTACCTATTCGGTAGTAGTTTCGTGGTAAGTAAGGTGTCGCACACTTGAAGCAAGGTTAAACCTATAGAAAAATCAATTAATTAATATCTTAGATATCCTAGTCTATGTTAATTCTATTCCTATTCAAAGCCTATGTCAGACTAAATCCTAATTCTAACGGAAAAGGGGTTTCAGCCTATAGACTGGCACGGATTTGGTGTGACTATAATCAATTCAGACACTTTAACACACGTAAGCTAATTAACTAAAAAAAAAACGAACGTCTAGCCAATTATATAAGAAAACTGTATTAACCATTATTAATCTGATATAGAAATTTGTGTTTGTTATTAGTGCAATGTATTTCTTCTCTCGAGGTGGCATATCATTCTTAAGAACTAAGGCGTTACATCAACATAAAACCTAGCACATTAATTCTGTCAAAATTAAAGCATCCACCCATAAAGCATCCCTTATTTGTTGATTACAATCTATCTTAGGGAAAAAATCAATGATGATCTTGTAAACCCTAGCTCAAGAGACTTACCCACTTACCGTTTGTGTTTTTTTTGGGGTTTTGGGTGGTGTGTTGTGTGTGGTGTGTGTTTTTTTTGGGTGTGTGTTTTTTTTTTTTTTTGGGGGGGGTTTTTTTTTTGGGTTGTGGGGGGGTTGTGGGGGGGGTGGGGGGGGGGGGGGGGGGGGGGGGATGTTGGGTTTGTTGTTATATTGTGATATGTAAATAATTTATTTTTTTTGATAGGGTGTTGGGGTTTTTTAATTGTGTTAGATTTAATTATAGTTATTTTAATGGGAAATATCCAATTAACTAGTTAAGGAAAGAAGAGTAGACTAGACAATAATTAGAAGGAAATAATTTGTGATCCTATGATTCTAGATATAAAATTAACTAATATGGAGAGCTATCCAGAATCTAGATTACTTGGTCCGGTATCACTAGATCCATTGAATGATGTGTACGCATACAAAATGCGTAAACAATTATATAATTGATAAAACATAAATAAGCATTCAATGATAATCAAGAAATCAAGATAAACAAATACCAAACAATTCAGATCTTCATTATAATGGCTAATACCCGAAGGTATTAGCCTTCAAACGTCATAATAAATAATAAAAGCAATTAATTAGCAAGGTAAACTAATCTGAGTAACGAATATACCAAAAACTGAACGATTTACTAAAAGTATATGAAATTACACTTTGTAATCCTATGTAAATTGATAACGTTGCTCACCTCTTTTGGCTTTTTTTCTCCTCTGAAAATTGACTTTTATGGTTTAGGTATCGAGAATATAATTTAGCACACTTAAAACTTGTTTTTAAGTTTTCTATTTATACTGTCTGGAAGTCGGTTTTTCGAACGGCCGTATCTAAGGATACGACGTATTGGATTTCCTTGGAGTATGACCACGCTTGATATCTTCCAGAATATTCACATACTATATCTTGAATACAATGTATTGAGTCTCTCTGGATACGACGTATTAAGCTTTATTCCTTTGTGGTCTTTGGTGAGTGCAGGCACGGATACGCCGTATCTTCCTTGATGGATACGGCGTTAGGTTCTACAATTGTAATCATCCCAATATCATCATGTTAAGCTCCTAGAATGCGCGCCATTAGCTAACTTTCACAAATTACTCCATAATTTACGCAATTCTCAATATAAAATGATTAAGTAACAATCTTTACCATAACTATATCAAAATGAGTTAATAACATGGATAATTGGATGCTATACAAATAGACGTTGATTGATGTCACAAATATCCCCATTGAATCCTACTTGTCCTTAAGTAGCCTTTAGAAGTATATAAAAATGTACCCCTAAGGATATTTTATCCCTGATAAGCATTTATTTGATCTATTACAAGTACACAACTAAACACCCATCAATGAAATAGGATAGATAAAATCACTCCAAATCACCTCACTAATCTATGTGGGTACATGTAACTAAATCGCTTAATGCTCGGTAGTGATGAAGTATTTTATTATAAAGCTTGGCAGGATACATATCTCCACCACTAAAGCCAAGGAGTAACAAGTTTATAAAGGTAAATATGGGTTTTTGTATGGAAAGACTTACGGTTGATCATTCTACAATCTTTCACCAGAAGTACCACTCCAACGAGGCATCTGAAGCACACATTCATGGCCGTAACAATAGAATAGACCATGCCTGTTCGATCACATCCTTCATTCGAAATTTACCAACGGGTTAGGATGAAAAATGATATAGTGAGTAGAACCTCTAACTTTCACCAAAAGTCGTAAACCAACAAGGTATGAGACATGTATATATGGCCGTAACGACAGAATAGACATGCATGTTCGTATGAATCCTCATTCCCGTAAAACCAGCAGCTAATCATTAGGTGAGAGGGAAGTAAATTGTTGTTATGTAAAAATCAAGAAACAAATAGATTAAGCCTAAAGTACAAGTTGCTAGACACTATTTTCCTGACCGATACCAATGATAGACACAACTAATTACAACATCTTGATGCATAGATAAAAAACAACAACCAATTGGCAAAAATCTGTAACGGTCAACTTCCCAATCATCCTAAGAACTTTACAGTACTCTACAAGGGTAATGGCGAATATCTTCACTTTTTACAATACTCTACACGTTGATTTTTTTTAGACGTATCACGATAATCGATCTTCGTGAATTCATTGTAATGCTCTTTGCGATGATTATCAACAAACTTCATTACTCTCATTTGTATATTTTGATTTTTTTATGCTAACTATCTTCAAATCTACGGTGTAATTTCACCAACTTCACGATCATCAAAAATTTCGGATATTTTCCTTTGGATAGTTTTTCTTTCGGATTCACCAATAATTGTGACTGTACTAAAAATCACATGATTTTTGACTGACAAATATACATTCCCATTTGCATGTGCAAATTTATCCAACCGAAACAAAGATAGAAAATGACACAAAGACTCAGGAGAACAAACACTTTACACTATAAGGCAACTATCAACTGTAAATTAACTTAATCTAACAGGCATATTAAGGTGTAAGGGTGAACACAACAATTATTGTGTAATTCCTAAAGGGAATGGCTCTACGGGTTTTCTAATGTTCTTCACACTAAAGATGAGAAGAGAGCTGAAAAGGGTTTAAACGGGAGGTTAACTGACCGTTTAGTTAGATAATAAGCCACATTTAAAGGGCGATTTGGAGAATCCTAAAATTTATCAATTAAATAAGTTACTCCAATTAAATCCATAATACACATTATTGTGGTCCTCCGATGATATACCAAGCCAAGTCTAAAGTCCACTACATCACCGTACAGCTCATAATTTGGTTGGAATTTTAGATAAACAATATGGAAACGAAAAGGTTAAATCCTCCATAATATCTAACAAGGGTTATTGTGAGCGGTTATGTACAAGTAATATCACAAAATAGCTTGATTTTTTTAATTTTACATAAATTAAGCATTTCAATATGAAAAATAGAAATTAAAATTATCCTAATTCCATCCCTACTTGAATTATACAACGTCCTCAGTTGTAATATATAAAACATTAAATACGGGATTTAAAATGAATTAGAATGAGAAACTCCCATGATATTTGCTCAGTAGATTCTTCAAGTTGCGTTTATGAGCAAGATTGTGTGCTAGAAAAGCGTCTGAATCCTAGCACGAACAACACACGTAGAATTCTAGAAAATATGCATTCCACCAACTTCGTCGATATTTTTTGTCACGAGGTCCTGTATAAAATATAGGAAAAACATGTGCATTCCTATCTTGGTACCTACGGTTAATTTAAACTTAAACTAAACAAAATACGGGTCAGTTTTGGTGGATACGGTGTATCAGGTTAGTGAATACGCCGTATTCTAGAACTGACAATAAAGTTTTTAAAGTGCAATAAAGAATAAAGACTGATAATGTCCAGACAATCAATACGCCGTATGGTATGGAGCAGATACGCCATATTGATATCTGGATTACAGACTCGAAAAAATTACAATAACAATCCAAGGTATATCTCCATGAGAAGCACTAAAGATAATTATCGCAGACTTAAAGTTAACACATACTACAGCTAAACTCACAATCCAACACATCCCGCTAACGTACCCGCGTAAAGCCCATTCTTATGTCTTCGCATTTCGAATGTAATCGGGACCTAGTATTCAAAGCCATAGTAGAACCCCATAAGCTTTTGAATGTCATGCTATAATTCCATTTCAACACTTCTTTCGTCACTTACCTTCAACACATTGTAAAGGGAAATTATCCCGTTCGAAACCGTTTTTGTATTAATACCAATTTCTCTTAAGAAAGGAACCCCAAAAATAACACGCCATTCCATCTTCACGAAAAACATCCATAACCTCCAATACTGCAAAGTCAAGACACAACAGAAAAGATTAAACAAAAATAAGCACAATCATTAAGGATCCTACAACATAATCACTATGTAAACCATTTAATACTTTCATATATGAAATATAAAACTTTTTAGACATCACATTGACATACAATAACGGGAAAAAGTTAGCGTGAGTAAATTCAAATCCTATCATGCATGAAAACTTTAAGTTGTGTGGCCACAATCCTATGTGGATATTATCATGTCATCATCACAATAACTAGGGTAATCATCAATTCTATAAACTAGATCTCAACCATAGTTTTGAATTCCTCAATTAGCTCACCTTTCTAAATGGTGGGCATCAAATCATCTCCTTGATTTCTCCTAAGCTTAAATGGTTCGTTTAGATCATTTAATTCAATGTAATCTTCCAAGAAAGGGTCTAATGATCTATTTAACACCAAAGTCTCTCCCATTAGCCTAGCTTCTAAATCAAGTTCCATTCTTTCTCTCAAACTTAGCATGTAGACCCTCTTAATTAAACTACTAGCAGGTTTAACACTTGTGAAAATAATCCTTTCTTCCCCGACCCTTAAAGTAATCTTTCTTTTGTAAACATCAATCTTAGCACGGGCGGTAGACAAAATGGTCTTCTGAGGATCAATGGCACTTTGATATCCTCATGCATATCAGAATTAAAAAGTCTAAGCAGGAAATTAAATTGCCAATTCCTACTAGTACGTTTTCAGCTATTCCTTTTGGATATTTCACTGTCCTATCTGCCAATTCCACTATCAACCTAGTGTGAGCTAATTCGCCTAATCCATAAGTTAAGGTAGGTCGAGAGAGGCATAACACTAACGCTAGCTCCTAAGTCAACAAGGGCATTGTCAAAGCAAGTATTATTAATAAAGCAAGAAAGTGAAACTCTCTGGGTCTTTCTTCTTTCAAGGTATGGTGTTATTGATATGTAAAGCTCCATAAGCTTCCGTAAATTTTGGTCCATATTCCCTCTTCTTCTTCACAATAATGATTATCCAAACTACTTGGAAAAGGAATCGTCGTTGAGTCTTGACAATGTATAACAGGTTTTACTTGTTCTGTCCAGTGGATACGGCGTATTAGGATGATCTAATACGACGTCTCGAGTATGAATCAGCTTCAATAGTGGTTGAAATAGACTTGACTTGGTCTCATCGGGTATTATTTCAGTGAGCTTGGGTAGGCTTTCAATCCTTTTTCCTGTAGTACCTAGCTCCAATTGCCCGATTAAATTTCTAAAGTTTGATTGATGTTCCCTTGGTTCCCTATGGCAAGCATCTATCGTAGCTCGATTTTCTTTAATCAAATTGAATTTTCTTCGTGTCCCTCTTTGCTGATTCACTCATAATATGCTCAATGTATCTCCCTAGGAATTACTTCATTCTTGGTACGAAGGATTTGCGTTGTTTCTTTGATAGAATCCTGGAGCTGCTGCTCTATATCCCCCTCCTTGAAAAGGTCCACCAAATTGCGTGTAGTAAGCTTCTTCTAGGGTTATCCCTTCTTCTTTTAGTGGGCAATCTTTTAGTGTAAAATGGGTCCCTTGCATGATTCACATCCTACTTGAGCAGCATAAACTTTTTTCATTCACCTTTTTGATCTCTCTTCCTAGATTGTTCAGTTGTGCTTGTATAGCAGCCAGTCCGTCAGAAGTCTCAGTACTTCTTCTCTAATGTTTCATTAATGCCATTTTTAAGAGATATTTTGCATTTCTTGGATGGCTTTTTAAGCATCCTGCATCTGTCATGGTTGGAACGACACCTCTTGAGTCAAGAATCTGTCGTGTTGGAACATCCAACCCATTGTAGAACAAAATTACCTCCTGCATCTCAGTCAAATAGGTTGAAGACACTTCATCAAAGTTCCTTTAAAATGCTCGCCATGCCTTTGATAAATGGTTTCATCTGTTCTTTGCAGAAAGTTTTTGATTTCCCCTATTTCTTTGCAGTTCGACCAGGGTATTAGGGCAAAAACTTATCTTAAGATCTTCCCAAGTTTTGATCGAACCAGTTTGGTTTTGTTTTCTAGCCAACGACTTGTGGCTCCAGTTAAGGATATAGGGAAGACTCGAAGCATTAGTTGATCTACAGTGATATTAGGAAACATGAAATAAGTCAACGTTTTCAAGAACATTCTCCAAATGTGTTCATATTTCATCCTTTAATATCCGAACCCGCTAAATGTGTTTTCTCGAAGCTCCTTAAGAAATTGGCCTTTCATTTTAAAACTATCTTTTTCCTCAATCTTAGGTCTAGAAACTCCTGATCCATAGTTCGTTGGGGTCTTGCTTATGTATTGCTATGATGGATGATATCATTTCATCACTAAAACACATAAATAAGAAAACGATTTTAGAGAGAGAAAGAACTAGAGAGAGAGAGATAAATGAGAGAAAAATTGTACTTGTTAAGAAAAGAAATGAGACGCAACACCCTCTCTATACATGGAGAGGGATTTAAATAGTACATAGAGTGGACAAGCCTTGTGGGCTTTCTTATATGTCATTAGGCCGGACCAACTTACTAATAGGCTTTAAGCCCGACACTAATGCCAAAAGCTAATATGTAATTCCTGGTAAAACTATGTTTTTCCTATAACCAAGTCACGAGAATAATAAATGACCATCACTTTACTAAAAACACGGCTAACAATCTCCCCCCTAAACAATAAATAAATAAAAAAGAAAGAAGGGGGGGGGGGGGGGGGTGAAAGGTGGTCATTCAATTGTGGATCCTTCTTGTGACGTCTTGAGTCTTAGAGCCTTGTATTCTTGGGAATTCTTTTGAAGATCCTTTTGCATGCTTGTGATCTTAGATTTTGATATTTAACTTGATAATCATTAAAAAAATACTAATATCGTAGTCTTTGGCCTTGATTTGTCTTGACTATTGAGATCTTTGAATCTTTATCCTTGAATCTTTATGCTGCCATGCGATCTTGTGTCTCCACCCTCATGCTCAAGGTCTTGAAACCTTGCTAACAATCTCCCTCAACATTTTCTTTAACTTGATTACTTATACTACATCATGATAGGAGTAGTACTTGATCCACCTGTGTGATATATCTTTGTTATTATCCGGCAATCTTGTCAAAAATGTTCTTTTGAGGAAGTGCTTGTATATCAGAGATTGCGGAAGACTTTAAGAGTTTAAGCTTTCATCATGTATATATCTTTGTCGATTGAGCATGAGGTCTTAAATCTTGACTCTGCTAGAATGAGGTTATAATGTCGTGACTTTTACCTGAAAATTAATGTTCGTGATAAACAGCAGATATAGACGAATATGGCTTTGTCATTCGTCTTGAGTTCGGTTACATTAACCTCCGGTTCTGTGAGGACCGTTTTACAGTATAAATACTATACCTGTGATCAGGTAGGTTCAATTTAGAAGAACCTCCTTGACAGGTTTCAGCTCAAAGTATTAGATCCTCTAACGCAATTGCATTAGATTCACCGTACTTGCTTGTTCTCATTATTGGAACGTCTCAAAGCAGATAACACTATAAGATTAGAATCAGAATAGTTTACAACTTTTCCGATTGAGTACATCAATTCACATACCTGGACCAAAATCGATATCCAAACTGACACAAGCTTAAAAAAAATAAAAAAAAAAAAAAAAGATTCATTTAGAATCTCGCAAGTCACCTACCAAGAGCTTGTTTGATGTTGGCTTAAGAAGGATTTCCATCGTCACTGTGAATACTAAAGAGTATCACTCTGATGATCTGGCAATTAATCACAGGATAATGCCGTAGACTTAATGATACCAAATGTTGTATAATGAATACAACATTTTGTAATTAATAGATTTGTGTCCTAGTGAGATTTTTTGATGGACTCGTGGCTTTAGACTCTATAGTGACATTTGTTATTTGGTAATCGAGCTGGAGCGGAACTGCCACCTTTTCAATATCAACGATCTCAGAATGAGAAAGCCGATAGAAACGTGTTGATCTCCGTGAGAAATGAAACAGAAATCTTTTGAGAGATTCTGAGTGGCTAGGGAGGGTTGTGCATTGCATCACTGGGTCCATGATGACTTGTCTTCCATATCAGAATCATCTTTGTGATTATTGTTATATTATGCATTGACATGGTTTCTGTCTAAGGTTGTATGGAGGGCTTCTTTCTTTTCACCCTTTATCCTTATAATTCTTTTTCATTCTTCAAACCCTTCAATGCTTACCGAGACTTCATACCTAATACCTTGTTGGGATTGTTCCAGTGCTAGCTCTGTCTAAGTCGGCATTATTCCCATTCTTACTTTAATCCTTTTTTCAATCATACCTAGGACTTCTACTGTATCTAATGGAGTATTCTTGGGTAGATCCCTCCGGTTCTAGCTAGATCATGGAACGAATATACCTAACCTTAACCGCCTTATAACTCCTTGAAAAACAACAGTTGGTCGGTCTTTGGGGTAGTGCCATGAAGATCCATAAAACCATTTTATAAAAATCAATCAACATGTCTGAGAAATCATTTAAGACACATTGAGTGTTTCCAGAGTTACCAAAAAGCTCCCCCTACACATATGCGCCATATTATGAAAGAGTTTTGGACATGCGAGGTTTGGGAACGCACTTATAGATTGAAGATCGTATCCGTTATTAATCCGTATTGATCACATTTTAATCACTATTCTCCCCCTCAAAAATTGCATATGTGTTGACAATTTCTGAACAATTAGTGAATTAAAAAACAAGTTAATGTCCAGAATTCACATGAGTCTACCTAAGTCTTGGGACAACATAAGAGCATGTATAATGAATCATATTATTATACTCCCCCTCGATAAAAGATTAGAGTGAAAAGTTGGAGTGGGAGTTTGTTGACACAATTTTGAAAGAATTTGAAATTTTCTTTTTGAAAATATTTTGAAAAATTATGCTTAACAAGAAAATGATTTTATATATATCTTATTAATTATCATTTTTGATGACATCAAATAACGTCTATTTTATAGCATCATTTATCCCACGATATTAACCCATTTTGTATAGTTATTGCAAAGAATTATTACTTAATCGTTTATATTTGAGAATTGCAGTAATTATGGAGTAATTGGTGAAACTTAGAAAAAGGCGCGCATTCTAGAGCTTAAATGAAGATATTTTGAAGATTACTGTTTTGAAGACCAATACGCCGTATCCATCAAGGAAGATACGGCGTATCCGTGCCTGCACTCACCAAAGACCACAAAAGGAATGAAGATCAATACGCCGTATCCAGAGGACTCAATATGCCGTATTCAAGATATGGAATCAATATAATATTCTAGAAGATATCAAATGTGGTCCCTAATCCAAGAAATCCCCAATACGCCGTATCCAATATATGGATACGCCGTATCCAATCGACTTCCAGACCTTATAAATAGAAAACTCCAAAATGAGTTTTAAGTGTGCTAAATCATATTCTCGATACCTAAACCACAAAATTCGATTTTCAGAGGAGAAAAAGAGTAGAAGAGGTCGAGCAACGTATTCAATTCCATAGGAGACATCGTGTAATTCCATATACTTTTATAATCATTCAGTTTTTGGTATCATTCGTTAACTCGGTTAGTTTACCTTGGCTAAATTTTTACTCTTGTATTTATTATGACGTTTGAAGGCTAATACGTTCGGGTATTAGCCATTATTATGAAGATCTGAATGTTTGGATTTGTTTATATTGATTTCTTGATTTATCATTGAGTGCCTGTTTATGTTTATCAATTTATACTTGTTTACGCGCTTTTGTATGCGACCTATCATTCAACTGGATCTAGGAAAGTGGACCAAGCAGATCTAGAGTCCGGGATAGCTCTCCATCTTAATTAGTAATTTATGCCATCTAGATATAATTGGCTACATAAGTATTGTCATTCTAAGTTTGTGTCTAGGTACGCTTGGGCTTCAAAGTTAATTGGATATTGCCGATGGTTTATTAATGTGTTGCGACTAGCAGGTGGACTAGATAATTTAACAAATTAACGTTCTGATTTATAAGATAATTGGAAATGGATACTAGTGTATAGATGCCATTAAAGTGGTAAGTAGGTAAAGTCTCTTATGAGCTGGGTTTAACAAGATTCACCTTGCTCTAATCCCTAAGATAGATTATAATCAGCAAATAAGATGCTTATGGGATGCTTACCCCCAGTTGTAACAGGATTGATGTGTCTAGGTCTTTGGATGATGTAACGTCTAAGTAGTAAAGATGTTTGCCACCTCGAGAGAAGAATCATTGCACTTAATAAACAAACCAACATTTAATCGGTTTAAAATGGTTAATACAATTTTTCTTATATAAGTTCGACCGCTCTTTTATCTTTTGTTATTAGCTTGCGTGGTTACAGTGTCTTGAATTGATTGTAGTCACCAACCAAACCGTGGAGTCTCTCATGCTGAACCCTCTTTTTCTGTTAGAATTAGGATTTAGTACTGGACTAGGTTTAACTAGGTTTAGATTGAATAGAATTACATAGATTAGATACAAGATAATCATTAAATTGATAGGATTTAACCTCGCTCTTAGTGATTGACACCTAACTTACACGAAAACTACTATCGATGGGTACACTTCACGTTATAAGTGTTGTTTGTGGTTGAGTCGGCAAATTCTAAATTTAAAACTTGAATCAATAAAATATACACCACAGAACGACACATCAAGTTTTTGGCGCCGCTGCCGAGGAGTGAAAATTAATCTTGATTTTTATTTTGATATTTTAGTTTTTAACATTAGATTAGATCTAACCCTTAGGATTAGTGTAATTTAGATTAGTGTATATTCTTGTATATTCTGTATATTTTGTATATTTGTCTTTAATTATTTGCTTGTATATATTTTTGTGTTTAATTGTTTGCGTATTTACTTGTTTTTCTTGAATACACTATTCTGGTCGACAGTTGAATATGGCGTATCCACTTCCTCTGGATACGGCATATCCAGTTCTCTGTCCAATACAGCGTATTCATCCCAACAGATTAATACGGGGTATCCACTTCCATTGGATACGGCATATTGATCATCTGAGAAAATTCTTGGAACTTTTAAGCTAATTTTTTTATATATACCTTTCTCCGGCTGGTTCTACTGATAATTTTACTGATAATTTTTTGGGTATTTTTCTTGGTTGAGTCGGAAAAATATAAATTTAAAACTTGAAACAATAAAATATACACCACACAATGACACATCAAGTTTTTAGCGCCGTTTCCTTGTAGACTTTATAATTCTAGATATGCCCAAGGATATCAGAGAGCCCTTGATCCTTGGAAGACCATTTTTGTCTATCGCCCGTACTAAGATTGATGTTTACAAAATAAAATTTACTTTATGAGTTGGGGAAGAAAAGATTAATTTCAAAAGTGTTAAAACTGCTAGTAGTATAATTAAGAGGGTCTACATGCTAAGTTTGAGAGAACGAATGGAGCTTGATTTAGAATCTAGGCTTATAGGAAACTTTGGTGATTAATAGATCATTAGACCATTTCCTGGAAGATTACATGGAATTAAATGATCTAAATGACCTATTTGAGCTTAGAAGAAATCAAGGAAATGATTTGATGCCCACCATCGAGAAAGGTGAGGTAATTGAGAAATTTAGAAGTAGGAATGAAAATCTTGATACAAGAATTGATGATTGCCCTAGTTATTGTGATGACGATAAGAAAATCCATATAGATTGCGCTCACAACTTAAAGTTTTCATGCATGATAGGATTTGAATTTACTCATGCCAACTTTTTCCCGTTATTGTATGTCAACATGATGTCAAGAAAATTTCACAATTCAATAATGAAAAATAAGATGTTGTACAAAGGGAATAATGTTGTAGGAGCCTTAATGAATGTGCCTATCTTTGTTGGAGCTTTTTCTGTGATGACAGATTTTGCAGTTTAGAAAATATGGATGCTTATCGTGATGAAGAAATGGGCGATGTTATTTTTGGCAAACCATTCTTAAGAGAAGTTGATATTAAATCAAAACGGTTCGAAGGAATGATTACCCTTTACAAAAGTGATGATGAAGTAACTTACCAAATGGTGCGATCACATCCGAGGTTTAAACACCACACCAATGAGCAATGCAATAAGATCCCACCATTACTAAAGGTGAATGAGAAGGATGTGATGAACGGAGTCTCGCATGCATACCAAAAGCTTAAGGGGTTCTATAAAGGAGTTTTGAATCTAGGACCCAATTGCATTCGTAATGCGAAGACAGAAGAATGGCTCACACGCGGGCACATCAGCGTGCATGAGTTGGAATAAAAAGGAAGCTGAAGAAAAGTCTAACTTAAAGACTTCGCTGTAAACAAAAGTGCTTCTCGAGAGACAACCCGGAATGTTATTTAATTTTGTTATCGAGTCTGTCTTCCCAGACTTCAATACGGCGTATCCGTTCCACCCCATATGGCGTATTGATTATCTGGACGTTATTAGTCTTTACTTTTTATGCCCTTTAAAAACATTATTGTCAGTTCTGCGAATACGCCGTATTTAATTATTTGATACGCCGTATCCACAGACTGGCCAGTATTTAGTTTGTTTTAGTTTAGTTTAAATTAACCGTAGGTACCAAGATAGGAATGCACCTGTTTTTCCTAAATTTTACGCAGGACCTCATGAAGGAAATATCGACGAATATTAGTGGAGAATTTATGAATCTGGAAATCTTGAAGTGTTGGAGTCTTGAAACCTCAAGACGACTGTTCAACACAAAATCTTGCTCATAAACGTAAATTGGAGAATCTACCAAGCAAAAATCAGGGGAGTTTCTCATTCTAATTCTTTTTGAATTCTCGTATTTAATGTTTTATATATACAATGAGGATGTTGTATAATTCAAGTGGGGGGATGGAATTAGAATGATCACTTGTCTAAATTTTCACAATAAAATGCTTAAATGATGCTCAAATTTAAAAAAATTTCAAGCATACTTTTGTGAAATTACTTGTTACATAACCTGCACACAATAACCCTTGTTAGATATTGTGAGGATTTAACCTTTTCGTTTCTAAATGTTACCCAAAATCCATAAAATATGAGTGTGTCGGTGATGTTGTAGACTTTAGAACTTGGCTTGGTATATCTATTCGAGACCACAATAATAAGTATTATGGATTTAATTGGAGTAACTTGTTTAAATTGGTAAATCTTAGAATTACAACCAAATCGCCTATACATGTTGTTTATTAACTAACTACACCGGTTAGTTACCCTCCCGTTAAACCCTTTCACTCTCATCTTTAGAGTGATGATCCACTAGAACAACCCGTAGAGCCAATCCTTTAGGAATTTACACCAACTATTTATTTCGTTACACCCTTACACCTTAACCTACCCTGTTAGATTAAAGTTTAATTTATAGTTGCTAGTTGCTTAAAGTGTAAAGTTTGTATTTCCTGAGTCTTGTGTCATTTTCTATCTTTGGTGAGGTTGGAAATTTGCACATTGCAAATGGGAATGTATATTTGTAGTCAAAGCTCATGTGATTTTACTACCGTCACAATTATTGGTGAAACCGAAGAAAGAAGAAATTACCGAAGGAATTATCCAGAATTATTATGATGGTGAAGATGGTTAAACTACACCGAGATTTGAAGTGTAAAAAAAAAGAGAGAAAGAAAGTTTTAAGATAATCGTTTTGCAAAAAGCATTACCGAAGGAAATATACGAAGGATTGATTATTCATTGCCACTTGCCTTGTAAAGTATGTAAAGTTCTGGGATGATTGGGAAGTTGATCATTACGGGAACGCCAACTTAGGTTAATGTTTTTGATTAATGATCAAGACGTTGTAAATAGTTATGTCTTTATCATGATAACGGTTAGAAAATAAGTGTTTAGAAACTTGTACTTTAGGCTTAATCTATTTGTTTCTTGATTTTTATTTAACAACAATTTGCTTCCCTCTCACCTAATAATTAACCAAGGGTTTTACGCGAATGAGGATGTGATTGAGCGTGCATGTCTATTCCATCGTTACGGCCATGTAGCATGTCTCAGCTACCTTGTTGGTTTATTACTATTGGTGAAAGTTAGAAGGTTCCTACCCTATATCATTTTTCATCCTAACCGTTGGTTAAATTTAATTTGGGATGTGATCGAACACACATGTCTATCCTTGCGTTCCAGGTGTGTATGTGTGCTTCAGCTGCCTTGTTGGAGTGGTACTTCTGGTGAAAGATTGTAGAATTATCAAACCGTACGCCTTTCCATACAAAAAAACCCATATGTACCTTTATAAACTTGTTACTCCTTGGCTTTAGTGGTGGAGATGTGTATCCTTGCCAAGCATATAATTGAATACTCATCACGACCGAGCAATTAAGCGAATTAGTTACATGTTACCACATAGATTAGTTGAGTGATTTGAGTGTTTTCATCTTCCTATTTCATGAGGTGTTTGGTTGTGTACTTGTAATAGATCAAATAAGTGCTATAAACAGAAAATATCCTTAATGGATACATTTTTTTAAACTTCTAAAGGCTACTTGAGGACAAGTAGGATTCAAATGGGGGGATATTTTATGACATCAAATAACGTCTATTTTATAGCATCATTTATCCCACGATATTAACCCATTTTGTATAGTTATTACAAAGAATTGTTACTTAATCATTTATATTTGAGAATTGCAATAATTATGGAGTAATTGGTGAAACTTAGCAAAAGGCGCGCATTCTGGAGATTAAATAAAGATATTTTGAAGATTATTGTTCTGAAGACCAATACGCCGTATCCATCAAGGAAGATACGACGTATCCGTGCCTGCACTCACCAAAGACCACAAAAGGAATGAAGATCAATATGTCGTATCCAGAGGACTCAATACACCGTATTCAAGATATGGAATCAATATAATATTCTGGAAGATATCGAACGTCGTCCCTACTCCAAGAAATCCCCAATACGCCGTATCTAATACATGGATACACCGTATCCAATCGACTTCCAGACCTTATAAATAGAAGACATCGTGTAATTCCATATACTTTTGTAATCATTCAGTTTTTGGTATCATTCGTTAACTCGGTGGTTAGTTTACCTTGGCTAAATTACTACTCTTGTATTTATTATGATGTTTGAAGGCTAATACCTTCGGGTATTAGCCATTAATATGAAGATCTGAATGTTTGGTATTTGTTTATATCGATTTCTTGATTTATCATTGAGTGCTTGTTTATGTTTATCAATTTATACTTGTTTACGTGCTTTTGTATACGAACTATCATTCAACTGGATCTAGCAAAGTGTACCAAGCGGATCTAGAGTCTGGGATAGCTCTCCATATAGTAATTTATACATCTAGAATAATAGTTACACAAGTATTGTCCTTCTAAGTCTGTGTTTAGGATACGCTTCGGGATTAACTAGTTAATTCGATATTGCCAATGGTTTATTGATCGTGTTGACTAGTAGGTGACCTAGATAATTCAACAAATAATGTTCTGATTCCATTGGATAGTTCGACAAGTAGACTACTAGTGTATAGATTGCCATTAAGCGGTAAGTGGGTAAAGTCTCTATGAGCTAGGGTTTAACAAGATCACCATTGCTTTAATCCCTAAGATAGATTATAATCATCAAATAAGGATGCTTTCTTCGGATGATTTAATTGTGACAGAATTAATATGTCTAGGTCTTAGGATGATGTAACGCCTAAGTCTTAAGAATGATATGCCACCTTAAGAGAAGAAATCATTTCACTTAATAAACAAACCAACGTTCTAATCGGATTAATAATGGTTAATATAGTTTTCTTATATATGGTTCAACCGCTCTTTTATCTTGTGTCTATTAGCTTGCGTGGGTAACAGTGTCTTGAATTGATTGTAGTCACCAACCAAACTGTGCCAGTCTCTCAGGCTGAAAACCCCCCTTTTCCCATTAGAATTAGGATTTAGGCTGACATTGGTTTAACATAAGATTATAATAGAATTAACATATATTAGATAACTAAGATATTAATTAAATTGATTTATTTAACCTCACTCTCAGTGATCGACACTCTACTTACCATGAAACTACTACCGATTAGGTACACTGCCTGTTAAAATGTTGTTTTTGGTTGAGTCGGCAAAATATAAATTTAAAACTTGAAATAATAAAATATACACCACACACCAACACATTAATTTTCTTGGTGCTTCTCTTGAGCATTCGCAAGCTTTGAATGTTTGCATGACATTGCTCAAAATCGAGAAGATGTGAACTTCTTAATGTGTTTCAAAAGCTTTAAATTTATAATGACTGAAAATATCAATTTTGTTATAGGGAAACACACGGGTAAAAGTATAACCCACGTATGTAGTATAATATTTTTAGGTAAGACCAGGTCGTTCACAGGGATTTGAGTAGTGTTTAGATAATCAGAAAGAAAATAAACTTTAACTAAAATATAACTTTTTGTTTTACCAATGATAATAAAGATGACTACTCGAATAGTTGGAAATAATTTATAAGTATTGGAAATGATTAAACCTCGGAGGTGAAACCTTAATTTATAAAAAGGATTTCTCATCAGAAAACGTTTTAACAAACTAACTTAATTAACTCAAGACTTATATTTAGTTAACTAGACTAAATGTGTCACTCAAATAATCCAGTTACTAGTATATCAATCCTTATTTGTTTATCAATTTACAAAAGTGGATTTCTCGGCACAAACGATAAAGATCATAGACAAATCTTTAAAACCACATAAATCATAACAAGTCTCTCGACCTATACCGATATGATTATATAATTTAAGTTGATAAGCAAAGATGGACAAGATAAGATATAATAAGATTTCAACATAAGCTTGAGATTAAAAGGATCACGATCATACCAAATGCTTATTATTATCATAACATCACTGAGTAGTCATGAAAGATTTACCCTCTCATGGCTATAGTGTTCATAACAATAGTAGATTTAACATAGACTTCTATTATTTCAATAACTAAGTTGATAACCGTCTTCATTCTTGATCGTTAGATCTTTATTCTTCAAAGGAAGTGGTGTTTTTGGTGTTTTTATGGATGATGGATGGGAGGATTGAAGTATGTGTGTATAGGATATGGTTTTTAGGATGATAGGAATGATTTGAGAGTGAAAATTAATCCTCTATTTATAGGCTAATTTTGAGTGAAAAGTGCGGCACACACAAAAGTTTGTGCGGCGTACATGGTGATTAAATGCACTAGCATTAAATGTTTATTGAGAAAGTGCGGCGCACAAGAGAATATGTGCGGCGTACTTAGGGTGTAAATGAAGTAGCATTAAAGTCTTCATAAATGCTTCATATCAGACAGGAAGTACGACGCACACAAAAGAATGTGCGGCGTACTTGTTGAGTTAATGCAATGTTGACTGTCTTTGACTTGAAGGTAAGTGTGGCGCATAAATGGCAAGTACGACGTACATTTGGCACATAGAGCTTGATTGTTGATCTTTTCTTGAATGACGTTCTTTAATGTATAAGTGTTTGATTTTGTTTTATCTAACCTCAGGATGTCTTCAAGTGAACCTGCAAGCAATTTTTGGCTATTAAGTATCAAAAGTTCATGAGAAATGATAAAATATACACAAATAACGCCATAGAAAACATGTATAATTTAGGCGTTATCAAATCCCTCCACACTTAGCTTATTGCCTGCCATCAAGCAATCGAAGCGAGAAAATAAATCATTTGTCATGATGACGAGTATAAAATTTGGATTTTATAAGAGTTAACAAATAGTGAAACAGATTTTAGACATAGACATAAAACAAAGCACCTCACTTGACATAGGATAGATTTTTTGAATTTTTAATTCATCTCAGCACTCAAATATGGGAGGGGGGGTTATATTTTTTGTGAAGATCACTCAACATGCTATAGAGATTAATCTAGACAGCTACCATAGTGACTTTGTACTTAACCACATAAACCTGACCGAAGGGCGGAACTTGATACTGGAGTCAATACATTCTTCACGTGCCAAAACATAAGCCTTTATTCCTTTAAACTATACATATATACATACACACACACACACACACACACACACACACACACACACACACATATATATATATATATATATATTGAGATTATATAACCAAGGCTATGGCACATAACTTCTTCTTTTAACTTTAAATTAGAACTTATAGCAATTTAGCATTAAAGGGAGTGCTTGTAAGAACATTGACTTGCGGAATTCATTACATGCGATTTAGGCTTTGGTCTAGTAAATGATGATTAAGCACAAGTTATAGAGCTTCTAAATTACCGGCTCTCTTAAATATAATTATCAACCAATACCAATGTTCTAGAAAAGGCGATGGTATGTGTTTAATTTCACATACTTTTGACCATTAAAAACAGACTTAAATGACTAAAAACGTACCAAAAATACATTGTATTTATATGTTGTGCATTTGTATTGTGCATGGAACGGATATCTAAGAAAAGGACAAAAATGAAGCCAAAAATGACAAAACCGAGCACGAGAACAGAAAGAGCTTGAAAGAAAAGTCAAATCAAAGCCAAAAGTCAAAAAGTCAAAGTCAAAGCCAAATCCATAAACTAAGAATTAGTTAATGGGCCCACCCGTACCCATCTAATGGGTCGGGTCAGCCCATTAACGTATTATGTGAAGATTATTACAAAGAAATGGGTCAAATACCCATTTAAGGCCCAAAGTGCAAACTGAGCCCAAAGTCCTTTGATTGTTAAGACTTAACAGCCCATTTGTTGGGAATTATTGAAAACGACTAAGTGTCGTTTTTGCTGTTAGAGATATTCATTTCTGCTTGAAGACTTAGAAGTCGTTCCTGCTGATTATGTTCCTGCTGGTCATATTCTCATTTCTGCTGACAGATATAGAATCTGCTGATCTTAATTATAGATGTGATTATTGTAATTATAGTTTTATTCTAGAGTTATCTCATGAAGATAGGAATGAGATATATTAGGAAGAAATTGATGTATATCTCTTACGCGTTTTTAGGAATCTTGTTTAGAAATTTAGGGTTTCTTCTCTATAAAAGAAACCTTTAGCATTAGGGTTTGGTACCGATTACGAATCACAAAAACAGTTTATTATCAATAGAGAGATCCATAGAGGATCATTGTTTATATTTGTTCTTCTTTATACTTCATCGTTTAGTTTCCGCCTAAACAATTGTTAGAGTCTCTCACGTATATGCTTGTGATTACATAAGCACTATACAACTACAAAGGCTAGAAGATCTATCTAGTTTAAGATCCTATCAAGTGGTATTAGAGCCTGGAGAGAGCCTCTGATAAAGAAGAATCACTTGTTACCACAACAAAAATTTCTTTCTCTAACCATTAACCATGTCAGAACCCATGCCTAATATATCTACTCAGTCACCATTCACTTATCCTAACCCTAATCCATCTGCTTCACCTTCATTCACTCAAGATGATACCTCTGATTCTTTCATACCTGAACCCACACAACCAATGCCTACATACACACAACCTGCTTTCTCACAACCGAATCAATCCTTCTTCTCACAACCTGCTGTTCACTTGACTCAACCTTCTCAGACCAACTCTAACAATGTCCAATCACAACAGTTTCAACAGTTCCAAACAGCCTCTATCTCTGCCAACAATGCAAAATTTCCTTATCTGGAGAAG
>BQNB010052719.1:0-40349 GCA_026074375.1 Tanacetum coccineum | reverse complement strand
ATGGGCTTATATGAAATTGGAAAAGCTCAAAAGCTTAAATCTTGCTAAGAGTTAATCAACTTGAGCTTACGAGCTTAAATAAACCATTAACTCAAGTTGATAAGCTCATAAGCCCAAAAAAGTGAGTTTAGTTAGAAAATGGTGCCATTCAAACACCCTCTAAAGCTAGAAACAATCATATATCTATCTATCTATTCAAGATACAGTCCCTTAATTTATTGGGGAGGTATCTTTTATAACAGCCATAAATATATCTCTTCTGCTTTGTCAAACGAAGGGGCAGTGAGTTGCGGTTACAGGGGCATGAATGGAGTGAGTAAGTCTCACAGTTAATGCAGTTTCGAGTATTAATACGAAGAAGGTGAAGTGTTCTACGGACCATGTGGTTACAAAGCATTAAACCAGCTATGAGTTTCCAGAAGACAAACCATCTCCCAGTTCCTGCACTTACAATTAAACACACACATACCTGCTAGCAAATCAACAAAGAGGGCGCATTTTCAAGCAAAAAAAAATGAAGCTAAAAAGATAAAAGCTGACTAACAATAAGTAAATCAATATCATTTAAGACCTTTCCCTTATATATAATAAATTTTGTAACTAATCATCATCAAAAATCAGTTTATGTTTATGTGGTGAATCCCACTATTTTGACAACAGCCCATCGATGATTGTGTCACCTCTTTTGTGAAGCTTTGTAGTCTTATTAGTTGAAAATGTTGCTTTAAAACAAGTTGTCGCATCTCATCGAACGCTGAGGTATTTGTGTCATCTCCCGTGTGAACTTTATGTAGGTCACATTATCAACTTGAAAAGGGTGGTGAAATTATTTCTCCAATGACAATCTTGTATACCTCCATAAATTTTGGTTAATGATGCCATTTGGTACCGTTTGGATATATTTCACAAATACTTATTTAACATTCATGTGCAAGTGTTTGCTCATTATATTGTCTTGAATATATTAATTTTGTGTTTAGAGTTCATGGGACTAATCTAGCTGAGATGCCATTCATAGCAAAGAATGAAAGACATAGAAATAAAAGAATGTGTGGCAAACTACTAAATGGGATTGAGTGTGATTTTAGGTCTCCTAGCTTGGGACACTACTACGACCACTATGTTATTGTAATTAATCATGAAAACGTGCAGAGGAAAATGCAAGTTACTTTGCCTGAAGATTATTCTGAGAAGCTAACACAAAAGAATGGAACAAAGGAATCTCACCTGGATTTCCCTGAAGTTAGGATTATAAACCTAGAATTGGCGATGAAGTGATAGAACAAGAAGTTTATGGCATAGATCCATACACTCACAACCTTCTATTAGATTCCATTCCAGAGGAATCAGATTGACATCTTTTTTGTGAAGCCATGCATTTGTATCATCAAATATTTTGTGAAGCTTTGTAGTCTTATTAGTTGGAAATGTTGCTTTAAAACAAGTTGTCGCATCTCATCGAACGCTGAGGTATTTGTGTCATCTCCCGTGTATCGACCTTTATGTAGGTCACATTATCAACTTGAAAAGGGTGGTGAAATTATTTCTGCAGCGACAATCATGTATACCTCCATAAATTTTGGTTAATGATGCCATTTGGTACCGTTTGGGTTATTCTAGATATATTTCACAGATACTTATTTAACATTCATGTGCAAGTGTTTGCTCATTATATTGTCTTGAATATATTAATTTTGTGTTTAGAGTTCATGGGACTAATCTAGCTGAGATGCCATTCATAGCAACGAATGAAAGACATAGAAAATAGAAGAAAAGGGGTGGCAAACTACTAATAAGATTGTAGTGTGATTTTAGGTCTCCTAGCGTATGTGACCTCGACTACGACCACTATTTATGAAACTATCAGGAAACTGCAGAGGACATGCAAGTTACTTTACCTGAAGATTATTCTGAGAAGCTAAATGCACAAAAGAATGGAACAGAGGAATCTATCTGACCTGGATTTCCCTGAAGTTAAGGATTATAAACCTAGAAAACAGCTTGGCGATGAAGTGATAGAACAAGAAGTTTATGGCATAGATCCATACACTCACAACCTTCTATTAGATTCCATTCCAGAGGAATCAGATTGGCATCTTTTGGATAAACATGTTTTTATCAAAGATATGCTTCTCCGTACCTTGAATAAGCAAGTTAGAGCTTTCATAGGGCACTGATAATACCCCTATGAAGTATCCGTTGAAGCCTGTTGTTGAAGATATACTAAAAAAGGACAAAGTAGATTATGATACTCGAACATTAGAACTTTGTAAGCATATGTTGAAGTCTATGAGTAGGCGTCCTGATGACAATTATGTTGCTTACAGAAAGGTATTGTTTCACACATTTTATTGTGTTACTGAGATATCTGAATCTTACCTGAAGTTTTTAATTCAGGGGCTTGGTGTCGTTTGTAACAAAGAAGCTGGTTTTAGTGAGGATGATTTTGTTGTGGAGTTCTTAGGAGAGGTAAGGTTGCTATTGCTTTAACAATCGATTCAAAGATTTGAAGCTTAGATTTTATTTTTTAAGTATGGGTTATATTTTTATAGGTATATCCTGCTTTGAGATGGTTTCAGAAGCAAGATGGTGTTCGTGCTCTACGAAAATAAAGTAAAGAACCAGCACCTGAGTTTAATAATATCTATCTTGAGAGGCCAATGTATATATTTTTTAGTTTAAGAGATGTCGTTAATCAGATTCTTGATCTTACTGAACAAAAAAAGTCCACTCATCATGTTTTTTGGTGTATTCTTTTAGGGGGATGGTGATGGTTATGACTTGGTTGTTGTTAATTGAATGCATAATGCCAACTATGCTAGCCGTATTTGCCATTCATGTAGGCCGAATTGTGAAGCAAAGTAAGTCTAGGTGTCTAGCACCCATTTAAAATTTTTATTTAGTTGTGCACATGTGAATTTTCAATGTATTATTATACATCAAATTCTAAATGTAAGCATTACCAATTTTGAAACTAAAAGTAGTTTATTTGACTTTCAAAGTCAAAATACTTATTACATTCTTCTTGGTTCATCTTGACATCAGAGTTCACCTCAGACCTTAAGACACATTAGGCATATGGCCTCATAAGATCAACCGTTATAATTGTTGTTATGATGTTAGTGAAATTCACGATATCTTTACATCAACATTTATGTATAAGTGTGTTTTACTGTTTGGTTACTTAAGAAATTATGTTACATGCTATAATGCCTATCCCGCTTACTAAAGATGATACAAATTGCAGGTCATATTTTATAGAGGGGTAACATCATACATCATGTATCCTAGCAGAATACCAGCTAACAAAGCAGGAGCAACAACAGGGGTCGATATCAGTTTTACAATGTTCCACAACTGTAAGCCATTAAATGATTTAGTAAAATTTAATTCAAAGCTGACTCTTTTCCTTTGGTTATCATAAATAAAACATTAATAGAACTAATTTTGGTTTACAAAATTATGCATCTTATGATAGCAGTATTTTAGATACATATTCTCATATGAAAAGAGGAAAAACACAAATTCATCATACTATACAGCAGACCGACCAACGTTGCACTCTTAACATAGATCATATATGAACATGTGTTGACTAGCACTCATTCATATAAAACCAATAGTTGATCTTTTTCTGATGATAATTATATTGTCAATTAACGTGAATGCACCATATAGATACTAGATAACGAACAATTAGATACAACCCGTGTGCATCGCACGCGTCTGAATTTTTGCTAAAACTTATGTTAAAAAAACCGTACACACCTAAAATTTATTAAGCTCATTATTGAACTAAAGGCAAATTATGATTATAAAAAGTTGTTTATTTATAGAAAATATAAAAGACAAACGTTTATATGCAGTGTAGTAACAACAATCCGTTCTAACTAACCTATTTTCTATTACATTCACAAACGGATTTATCCGCTTAAAACTAATTTTCAAACAACCTTAGACGTCAACACATTACGCACACAACTACTGCACACAACCCGTGTGCATCGCACGGGTCTGAATGCCTCGTGTTTTAGAAAATTACAATTGTGACACACACTCACATATATATATTTATAATCGCTTCATGTGAGAATTCAAATTAAATCGCATTTTAAGACAAAGTCGCTTCTTATGAAACTTTTTTAAACTGCTTTTTTCAAAATAGGTAATTCGCTTTTTAAACTTTTTGTAAATCGCTTTTTGCAAAATTTTAAACCGCTTTTTTCATTTATGTCTAAATCGCTTTTCCAACTTTGCTAAATTGCTTTTTCCAACTTCGCTAAATCACTTTTTAACAAATTTTTGCTAAATCGCTTTTTAACAAAAATGTAAATCGCTTTTTAAACTAAATCGACTAAGTTGCTTTATACAAAAAAAATCGCTTTTTAACGAATTAAACTGTGACAACACAATCACCGAATCCACCCATGGCGATTGATACCAATTGTTATCCCAATATTATGACTATGTAATCATGATCCAAACACACATACAAGATTGTAGAAATTAGAGAGAATGTAAAGAGAGAAATTAGAGAGAAGAAGAGAGGTGTAAGGAAGGAAAATGTTTTCTTACCAAGTGAAACAATACCAACCAACACCCTCCTAACAAGCTAGGAGGGTGGTATATATATGCTCACAACATATGGGTGACGCCTAAGTTTATGAGTTAGGTCGGGCTTGGCTTGTGTTGGGCTTTGGCTTGAAACATGGACAATATTAGCTTAAAGTCCAAGCCCGTGAAACCCGACTAGCCTATTACAAAGTTCCCAAAACGTAAAGACCGAACTAAATATATAATGACTTTTACTTTTATTGTTTGACTTAATATTTTGAGACTAACACACTAAGATCTAAAGGTTGAGGGAAGAATATTTTTGTATTTTTACGTTTTTTAGAAAGCAAGTAAAATCAATATGTTGAGAGAGGAACCAACTGGGCTAGCTCAGTTGGCCACCAAGGGTGTCCTTGGGGAGGTTGTTACCACATGCGAGAGGTCTCAGGTTCGAGTCTCTCCGTAGGGGTTTTCCTTCAAGATGAGAATCTGTGGGGTTCTGCCCCATAGATGCGTCGATTCGAGGCTGGCAGGGACTAACTTATGGGTATGTACAGTGAAATCGAATCACTAATTATTATTCGAGGCTGGCTGGGACTACCTTCTGGGTAAGTATTGTTGAATCGAATAACTAACTTAGTAACTGTACTAACTCGCCGTTCAAAAAAATATATGTTGAGAGAGGTGGTTTTTAAACTAAACTAAAACTAAATCTAAATCTAAACTAGTTATGCAGGAAAGTAAGATTAATGGAACTCTTATAAGTAAACAAACGTGCTCACTTAATCATGCACTAGTCCCTAGTTAATTCCTCTAACTTGTTGCCCGTCACCCTCGTTAGTGTAATGCGTAAGTATTCCCCTTATTCAATTGTGAATGGGTCAGCTACGCATCTACTTGATCACCTAAGCAGGTAGCTCATGTCCAATGCTTTTCCCACCCAATAGCTAAACCACGCGCATTAAATACTTAATTAGCTATCTTTCCAAACATGAGGATTTCATTTAGTTCTAACCACGTTTCACTAGACGTCTATGCTAATGTAATATCTTATAGCTAGTTTTCTAATGCCTAACGCGCACACCACTAACAAGAAGCAACAAAATTAGAGTTCACAAACTAAGTTTCATGCAATCATAAGCAAACACATATAAATTTAGCCTAACATGTTAGCAAGAAGAATAAGAAAAGCAATTAATCATCAAACACATAGACATATTTAAATGATTAAAGATTGAATTACTTAACTTCAACCCAACATGTGAGTATGTGAGTACAAAGGTCATAAAAAACCCTAAAATTCGTCTATAATGGCTGCACTATAGCTCTTAAAAGTTCCACACACAAATTATGAAAACAAAGGGTTTGTATATATAGGAATTGGGCTATGACGGCGTCACTGGGGTTTTGTGACGCCGTCACCCCGTCGACTTCTTCTTAGGGTTTCTTTGGCCGACATTAGCTGGCGCCGTCATAACTTCTGGTGACACCGTCACCTTGCAATTGTGACGTTGTCACTAACTTCTTGTGACGTCATATCCACGCACTGAAGCATCACAAAATTGATCTAAAACATCACTTTTTAGGCACTTTTTGTGAAGGCGTCAAAAAGGTGGTCATGAAGCTAAAAGTTGTATTTTTGCCTTGTTTCTTCCCGAATCAAGCCCAAGTCACGTGTGTTCCATCCAAATGCTTCTCAAATACTATTTACACAAAAAGAAAGGATTTAGTGAAATAATAGAGCATATTTGCATGATTTTGAGAGTTAAATGACCTCGAAAAAGTATATAAAATGACAGCTCATCAGGGCTACGAAACTCACCTCAATGAGTAGTGACAACGGTAATAAGTACGCAAGCTCGAAAGTAACAAAGGGTCCTAACCGTGACCTAATTCAATAAGACGCCTTAGGAAACAACAATATGTTCTATATGCACATGAGATTTATAAAGTTTTATCACCCATATAGACTTTATGCTAGAGTTTTATAGGACTTCACATGTGAAAACCCTTAGTAAAACAAGTTATAACACATTTATACCAAAACAAAAAATAAGTGGGTTGTCCTGATTTTATACCCGACTTTAAACGACCATAACTCACTTAATAATTAACCTCTTTCAACGAAACAACTTGCTACACTTAGCTCTATATCTTAGCTTTTCATCCAGTATGATTACACTCCTAAATTAAAAGTTTAAGGCACCTAAATACCAGTTGCAAGACACGAAGTCAGATTCTTGAGTTGATTGACAATCTATTTTGTATCATTTATTTAAAATACCAAATGAACTCCAAAATTCATCAAACCTATATAGAAATCTTCCTAAGACATACAAGTATCTAGTGATTAAAAGAGATTTGCAAAAAGAGTTCATTTACATAGTTAAAATCGCTCATAAAGTGACTATTTTTCTGCTCAGAAACCCTACTTTCTAAACAAGGTTTAAATTGATTTCTAACACAAAAAATCTATAGTGGTGATATGAAATATTACATGATATGATAAATATGAGTAAATTAAGATATAATGAAATGCTTACACGAAATTGGTGGTGTTTGGAGGTCAAGAAGTGCATAAAAACTAATCCAAAAGCTTAAAAAACCCTAGAATGCAACACCAAAAAACCCTAGTTTCCTTTAGCAGAACCTTAGCAACCCTTAAACCTTGTTGAAAACCCTTGAAAGGAGCTGAGATGAGAGAGTAAAATTAAGTGTTTGAATGTGCTATTGTGTGTGTAAAATAAGTGTAGAGTGGTCTTTATTTATAGGAAAGAAACAGGGAAAACAACTAGCTAGTTTCAAGGTTTGATGGTTTATAAAATATCTAGGAGATAAATATGAATGAGAAGTAAGGGGGAGTGGTGTTGGCATGTGAATTAAGAGAGAAGAAAGAGGGAGTGGGTTGATTTGATACTTAGCTAGATCTTGCTAAATATTCAAGATTTATGACACAAGTTGGTAACTAAGATAAGTGTGGCATTATTTTGTGATGTTTTGAGTAAAATGGAAGGGGGCCGGTTTTGTTATAAAAAAGGGGAGGGAAATGACTAAATTTAAATGTGTATAAGTTTTTAAAGTGTTAGTACAAAAGTGGTGAGGGTATTAGGTATGTTGTGCATGCATGCGTGAAGGTTAAAACACTTAGAATGTAAGTTATATGAAAACTATGAATATGGATGTTTATGCTCATCTAAATGATTACGAGTATGACATGTACCTGTTTATAGTAGACTAAACATTCGTCTAGTGTGACGTAAAACGTCCAAAGATGTTTCTCTTTATGCGCGAGATAACGTAACGGTTATGAGTAAAGTTTATAGTTTACGTGTTTAGCACAAAACGTTCTAGTTTATGAATAAGTGTTAACCTGAAAATGTCTGTTGTCACACTATCATACTGTGTTAGGTATTTGGCCCAAGGCCTCAAGCCTAGTTGTGAGCTTGGTCCGTTAGGGCTTTATCAATTATACTCTATAAGTATTTGACGATTAATAAAGTTTTGCATACGGGGTTTGTTTAATTCAACATGGTAGCGGTCGTGGATTCGTAATTAAATTTCGAAGAAAAGCACACGAGAATCACTTCCTTCACCGGTCGGACGCTCTGTCACACGCTGTTATAAATGTAGACGGTCGTCCCAAAAAAACAAAGTCACTCTTTTCGGATTACGAATGGGTACCTATCAAAATCTTGATTCTTTATCAAGATAACTATCTTTTGCTTTTTTATATTTATTTTAATTTTATTAGTAATTATGGTATTCTTTTCTAATCCGAGCTGGTCCGTTAGGGTTTTATCATATGTACTCTATAAGTATTTGTCGATTAAAAAAGTTTTGTCTATGTGGTTTTTTCAATTCTACATGATATCCGAGCTTTATGTAAGATCCACCAACAAAATTTGCTATCCTGCAATCAGATCGGCTACTTGTAGGTGATCCGAAAGGATCCCGTTATTTTCGCTTTATTGTTTTGTTTCGTATTCAACCCAGCCCAGAAAACACAAAATATAATATGTTGAGTTGCTCCCGATCAACCATATTCTTTCTTCCTCATCTAATTATTTTGGTTGTCGAAGATCATTGTCGTTTACAACAAAAGTTGACAACCAAATTGTCGCTCTCTCATAGAGGCAAAACAAGCCACGACGCAAACAAAAATAGCAACGTCATGAAAATAGAGAAAACTGCCAACCAGCATACAATGTCACCGAATACAAGTTCACTTTTGTGCAATATTTTCATGTTTGGTTGGTTTTGTGGAAGGTTTATTTAGGATTAAATTATTTTAGGTATTTGCGGTATGGTTGTAAATTACAACCACGCCGCAAACAACTTAGAATCGAGTGTTGTTTTATAGACTGTTGTTTGGTTCTTGTATTTTCAAACTTATTAATAATGTTTTAATATAAATTTGCCGCTGAAAAAAATCAAATCAAACTTTACATATTTAAACATTTATACCAAATTCCACTCCACTTCAAAAAATAATCTACTAAACTAACGTTGAACACCTCAACTTGTATCCGGAAATTAAACACCACATGGCAACAACTAAAAAACTTGCATAGATCAAATAATTAAGATTTGCAACTTGAAGACTTAAACTTCAAATAAGATTCTACTTGTCTCTAACAATTTAAAAAAAACAAATGGCAATTTAGATGGGGACTAGATGTATCGAACTTTATTGATGAACGATGTTAAAAGCATAAGGTATGGTTGGGGACTTGGGGCCGTGGTAAAAGTTGTATCATTGCGGCACTTTTTTCCTATAACACGAGCACACAACACTCTCCCTCATATATTTCTGGTGTCATGCGACACCTTCTAACTCACACATAACCCACTAAAACACATTAAAAAAACAAACAAACAAAAAGGCTCACTAGCTCACATTACCTTTCTCTCTAAGTTAGGCATTGTGATATACTTGCATGGGAGTTCTAGTTCAAATGATAGAAATGCATGTGTGTGTATATAATGGACTAGAATAAACTTAAAATCATCCATGATCCATGTGATTCGCTCATTTTGACAAAGAGCATCCTTGTCAAAAATTATAGGCAAATAGCTGTTAAAGTAAAGATTCACCCTTTGTCAGAACGTTCGAGTCTGATGGAGCTGAAGTTCCTCACGTTCCTGAAATATAAGAAACAGACTCGTTAGCCTTGTCCTGGGGAAGTCCCAAGACCAAGCTCTGGCGCGAGGATAAGTAAAGGGATATTCTGATAGAATGTTAAAGTAAAAATGTGATTAGAAATCTGAACCTGGCTTATGTGTGCGAGTAAAAGGTATTTATACACGAGGAGAGGAACAGTGTCGAAGCACTGTTCTCCTCCTGTAGTTGTACTATGAGGCATAGATCCTTGGGTTATACTTAGTATTCTTGTCAGGTATTAGGTGTACCTTGAGAACATGATTCCGTGAAACCCGGAATCAAGAAATGTGCTTGGCTGTTCCGGATAGTCTTCCGGAAACCTTGTCGGTAACCCCCCGGGAAATATCCTCCGGTGTACGTTTCGAGTACATTCGTCATCATGTCCCCCCAGTATCATTTGATCAACTGTTCAGGTGAGTGTATGATACTTAAATTATTTTGGGGCTTCGCGTGTTAGCTTTGCAACTTTGCCCATCCCCCACTTTTTTTTTAAAGGCGGTTACTTGAGGCGGGTGTGGTTTTTGTCTTGGTATTCACGGTGATGCCACGTGTCCTTTTTATGCGGTCAAGGTGTTTCCACGTCAGCCCTAGTCACATCATGACTCTTCAGTTACCTCTTTGCTCACCTATATATATACCTCAGTCGCCTTTTTACTGCTTCACATTTTTTTTACTGAAATTTTCTCCCTCTAGGCTTTTCTTTCGGACTCTTCTTCCTTCAGGTGCGTTTCGTCCTTTTGTTGTTTATTCTTTTTGACTTCCCTTTTTTCCTGCACCACGTGTCTTCCGGATCTTAAAGTGTTGGTGACGCTGTCGTTCCGAAGTTTGACATGCACGTCAACCCATCTGTTTTGACCTCCGAGAGGTTAACAGCCTTGTTGTTGAATACGCTATTCCTTTAGACCTTCATCCTTGCGTTCCTCCCTCCGGCCTGACTATGAACAGGCTTCCGGCTGATAAGATAGGTATATATGACCAGTATTTAGAGCCGTAGGGTGTTAGAGTTCCTTTTTCTACCTTTCTCCACGGCGTTATTAAACATTTCCGTGTACATATTTCCCAATTAGTTCCGTTAGGTTTGAATCGAGTAACCATGTTTGAGATATATTGTCGTAGTTTAGAAATAAATCCCTCCGTCAACCTATTTCGTGCCTTTTACAAACTTAATAAACAGGGTCACTGGTTCTCCTTCGAGCGTCGTTCGGGGAAGGGAGGTCACGGCAAGATTTTTAACAAGTTTTACACGAGCCTAAAGCACTGGAAGGACCGGTTTTTCCTTATAGACCATCGTGCTATTCCAGATGCCATGCCTTGGAAGAATCAGGATTCTAGTGTGGCGGATCCTCCTTTCACCGGCGTTTGTGCCGAGGACATTCGTCGGTTATGTGAACACATAATTAACCTCCGTCCTGTTCATCCGGCTATGTTGTACGCGGTTGGTCTTACAACCGTATGGAAGCATGTGGGGCACCATCCAGTTTTTAAAGATGGTGAAGGGAACGGTAATGTTATTGTATTCCCATTATTTGTGTATGCTATTCGACCATTGTGCTTTGTTCTAACTTCAAGTTCCCGATGGCCGGCGGTGTCCGTGTTGGGAAGGGAACAGCTCTTGCGGCTGACGAGGTTATTTCGCAGCATACTACTCCTCCTTTGCCTTCCGGCTCTCAGATCCCCGAAAAGTCAGATCATCAAAGGGTTGTTGAAGTTGAGAATGAAAGGGTCCTTGCGGCACAAAGGAATGCCCAGACCGCCAAGGACAAAGCAGTTGGAAAAAGAGCTGCTGAGGGGGTTTCTCAGTGAACGAAGAAAAAGAAGACAGCACCTTTGTCCTTCGCTCTATCAGATTCCGAAGCCGATGAATCCAACCGCAGTGGCTCCGGTACTCATCATTCGGCCTCTCCCCTTAATACTATCATTCCTAACGAAGATGGATTCGCCACTAGCCTGCTTTCAGAGCCCGTCACTCAAACGGGAGAGGGTACGGACCAACCTCTCCACGATGTGGAAGATACTAGCGAAGCTAACTCCCCTCAATTCGAACATTCCCCCCAATATCAACAGTCTGACCATTCCGGCGAGGATACGCAGACCGTGAGGAGTGGTCCGGAGCGTACACACGCTTCTGGCTCCGCCGGTAAGTGCCCTATTATTCCTCCTTTATCTTCTCTTTTCTTCTCGAGGTCATCTTACCCCCTCCCTTTTTTTTTGTTAGGTCACGAAGTGAGCTCTACTTCTGGTGGTTCGCACCGCCTAGCCTTTCCTAGTGGCGACGGCGCTGGTTCGTTCCTTCTCTTGAACTTCAGCCTTTTTGTTACAGGTAGCTCCCATCGGAGGGATGCGGGTACTCCTGAACTCTTCGTCCTGGCCTGGAATTTGACCATCCATTCAATTCTCAATGATGCTGAGTCTTGCCGGGACATGATGGTAAATTTAGCTACCCCCGCTGTCCGGAGCCAACAGAGCTGACTGAGTGACTATCAGGCTCTCCAACATTCGTGGTTCAAACTTGGTCGGGGAGCCTTGGCCCAAATTGACATTCTGCGGCGGTACGAGGCCCAGAACGAAGATTATGGAGAATTGTTTGAGTCCCACCGGTCTTGTCGAGCCGTTTTCGACAGACTAACTGAAACACAAAATCAGCTGTTGGATACTGTCCAAAGTCGAAACCAGTTATCTGAGGATCACAAGGCACTTCAGCAAGTGCATTTGGGTTGTGTCGGAAAGGAGGCGGATCTTGTTGAAAAGCTTGCTGCCATGGAGAAGGAAAGGGATGACCTTCTAGATAGGGATCGAGGGAGAGAGGATCGCATCCAACAGTTGGAGGTGGATCTTGCCTCCAAAACTTCCTCCTTGACCGAGACAGAAGGTGTTGTCGGCACATTAAGGGGTGATCTGGAGCGTTTAACTGTGGATCTAAGCCAGGCAGAGATTGTGAGACATAATTACGTTCGCCAGCTGCTCCCTACCGTGGTTCAAAGGCTCCTATCCAGCGATGAGTACAGAAAGAGTTTGTCTGATGTTTTTAACCTGGCTATTATCGCTGGATGGTCGGAGGGTGTGAAGGCCGCTTGTTCTGATGAGGAAGCTCAGACCTTCTTGGCTACCGCCGTTGACTATGACCCGGTGTGTAAAGAGACTTTTATGACTGAGTTTGATTTCCTCTTCGACAAGAGTTACCCGTATGTGAAGAAGTTGGCTGAATCCTTCCGACTTCCCTTGGGGGATCTACAGAATATGTGGTCGGAAGGCACCAGACCTACTCTGAGCGGCAATGCCGCGGGTGCTTCGAATACTGTAGACGCTTTGAATACTGCGGATGCTTCGAATGTTACGGCAGCGCAGTAGTTTATCAGGGCTTTTTCTCGTCTTTTGTGGTTTGCAATGTAAATGTTGATTAAAGCCAGTTTTGTAAAGTCTGTGACTTGTACGGAAGCGCATCGTAAACCTGTCTCCTTTCGTAACTTGTTTTAATCGATGTTAATGGAATTAGTGGCCTTACCATTTATGTAAATGTGTACTTTCATTTTGCTTCCTTGATGTAAATGTGTTCATATTTTGCTTCAGGTCATGTATGTTATTTGGCCCTTGGGCTCCTCCGGAACGCGTTGCATGCTCTTGGACTCATCCGGAAAGTCTTGCGTTCCAGGTAATGGGCGTCACTTAGCCATTGGCTCTTGGACTCATCTGGAGCATCTTGCGTTCCAGGTAGTGGGCGTCACTTGGCCATTGGCTCTTGGACTCATCCGGAACGTCTTGCATTCCGGGAAATGAGCGTCACTTGGCCATTGGCTCTTGGACTCATCCGGAGTGTGAAACACTCGCCGGGATAAAAGTGGTGTAGACATTGGTTACATGAGTCGGTCGGGGTAGCTAATCCCTGCCGAAACCATAAATTTGTTATATCTACTTTTTTGCGTTTTTAGGAAAATTGTTCCTCTCCCTGATTTGGGAGGGAATCTTCATTAGAAAATAAGACATCATTACATTGATCCTTCGTTAAAACACCGGGACTTTAAAAACTTATTACATTGACCCTATACGTAACACTTCCTAAGGTTGACGGCGTGCCAAGTCCTGGGCACTTCTTTTCCTCCCATTGTTTGCAGCTTATAAGAGCCGTTCCGGTATGCTTCCGTCACCCTGTAGGGTCCTTCCCATTTCGGACCCAACTTGCCTTGGTCTTCTACTTTGCTGGCTTCATTTTTTCGGAACACATACTCGTCTGGTTTGAACGACGCCAGCCTCACCTTTTGGTTATAATATTGCTCAATTTTGGTCTTATAATTGGCTTCCCTTATTGTCGCCGCTTCTCTTCTTTCTTGAAGGAGATCCATATTCAGACGTAGCTCGTCCTCGTTCTTATTTTCTCTAATCATTATGGTCCGGTGGGTAGGCATTCCTATTTCCGCTGGTATCACAACCTTACTCCCGTATGTAAGGCTGAAGGGTGTTTCACCATTGCTTTGCTTCAGGGAGGTACGATGAGCCCAAAGTACGTTAGGTAGCTCGTCGACCCATCCTGCTCTCTCCCTTCCTAGCCTTGCCTTAATACCCTCCATCAAGCTCTTATTATCCCTTTCCACTAAACCGTTGGCCTGCGGATGAGCCACCGCTGTGTTCATCTGTTTAATGTTCAGGGATTCGCACCAGCCTTTGAATGGATCATTAACGAACTGGGTTCCGTTATCCGTGACTATTACTCGCGGGAGCCCAAAACGGCACACGATGTTATCCCATACGAACTTCTTTACGTCCTTCCCAGTGATTCTGGCCAACGGCTTCGCTTCGATCCATTTCGTAAAGTAGTCGATGGCTACGATGACGAATTTTAGTTTTCCAGAGGCCTGAGGCAGGGGGCCTAGAATGTCCATTCCCCATTGGTAAAATGGCCACAGTGCCATGATTGAAGTCATTAGGGTTTTAGGACGTCTTGGCACTGGGGCATGCACCTGGCATGAGTCACATTTTTGGGTCACGCTTCTAGCGTCCCTATGCATGGTTGGCCAGTAGTATCCCTGCCTTATGGCCTTTGCCACCACCGACCTCGCACCGACATGCATTCCGCAGGATCCCATGTGTATCTCTCGGATAACGTAGTTGGCCTGTAAGGGTCCCACACATCTTAACATAGGTACCAGATATCCTTTTTTGAAGAGCACGCCTTCCTCGAGGACGTACTGGTTTATTTTCATTCTTAGAGCCCTCCTTTCTTCCTTATCTTCCGGCCACACTCCTTCGGCCAAGCATCGTATGATGGGGGTCATCCAGTTGTCTTCCTCTTCTTCTACTACGACACTTACCTCCTTTTGATCGGTTGACCGCTCCGCCAATACTTCGACCAGAACCTTTTTGGTGAGATGATCAAACGCATGAGTGGCTAGTTTGCTAAGAATATCGGCCTTCTGGTTTAGATTTCTGGGTATTTTTTGGATGACAAAGCTTCTGAACCTGGCTATGCACTCCTTTGCCGTGGCTAGGTATTTAATCAGGCTAGTGCTGCTCGCCACGTAGCTCCCGTTGATCTGGCTTGCTACTAGTTTCGAATCGACCTTTGCATCGATGTCTCTGACCTTCATCTTTTTAGCCATGCGGAGACCCGCGAGTAGAGCCTCATACTCTGCCTCGTTATTCGTGCTCGTAAAGTTCAGCCAAAGAGCGTACGTGAACTCAACGCCGTTGGGGCTGATGAGCACTAAACCTGCTCCGGACCCCTTGTTGTTCGAGGCACCATCAGTGAATAGGGTCCATTTTTCAACTTCATCTTGGTTTGCTACGTCGGCCGGGAGTCGGAAGAACTCCTCGGGATGGGTTCCCACTGGAGCCTCAGACAAGAAGTCAGCCAGTACCTGCCCTTTTATGACACTTCTTGGTTCGTACGCTATATTGTACGCTCCCAATTCCACCGAGTATTTGGCGAGTTTCCCTGATGCTTGGGCCTTGTTCAATATCTGCTTCAGCGGCTGATCCGTTATGACCTTGATAGGGTGGGCTTCGAAGTACCTTCGTAATCTCCGTGACATGTGTAACAATGATAGAGCCAATTTTTCCATAGGGGCATAGTTTCTTTCGGCCTCGTTCAGTGTCCTGCTAACATAATGTATCGGACATTGCTTTCCTTTCCTTTCTGTCAGTAGTACCGCGCTCACAGCCTCCGTTGTCGCTGCTAGATACACATACAGCGTTTCTTCTTTACCAGAAGTGGTTAGCAACGGTAGCCCCACTATGCATTGCTTCATTTCTTGGAATGTCTTTTCCGCGCTTTCAGTCCAGCGGTATTCGTCCTTGTTTTCTGTCGTTATGTCCTTCAACGTTTCAAAGAAGGGTAGCGATTTTTCAGCGGAATGGGATAAGAACCTCTTCAACGCGGCTAACTTCTCGCTCAAACTTTGCATCTCCTTCAGAGTCTGAGGGGATTGCATGTCAGCGATTGCCTTGGTTTTCTTTGGATTGGCCCGGATTCCTTCGAAGGTGACCATGTATCCGAGGAACTTTCCTTCCTCCACCCCAAACGAGCATTTTTTCGGATTCAACTTCATGTTGATCTTTCGGAGGTTGTCAAACGTCTCGGCGATGTCTGCTATCAGCATTTTTTTGTCGTTGCTCTTGATGACCATGTCATAGACATAAGCCTCTAAGTTTCTCCCGATCTGGGATTGAAAAGCCCTGTTGACCAGTCTTTGGTAAGTAGCCCCCGCGTTTTTAAGTCTGAAGGGCATCTTCATGTAGCAATACGTGTGGCGGTCTGTGTAGAATGCCGTCTTCTCTTCGTCCTCCTGAGCCATCTGCACTTGGTGGTATCCCTTATATGCATCCAGGAAACATTTGTACCGGAAACCTACTACCGACTCTATTTTCCCATCGATATCCGGTAAGGGATAGTAATCTTTTGGGCTCGCCGAGTTAAGGTTTTTAAAATCTATGCACATTCTCCAAGATCCGTCGGCCTTTTTCACAAGTACCGGGTTTGCTATCCATGTGGGGTACCTTACCGGATGAATTATCCCCGCATTCACCCACTCTTCCACCTCTTTGATCACTACCTAGGTTCTATCAGCAGCCAGCACTCTTCTTTTTTATGCGGCGGGTTCTATCGAGGGATTGACGTTGAGCGAGTGTTCTATTATCCTTTTTGGTACCCCCGTCATGTCCGTCGGTTCCCATGCGAAAACATCCATGCTTTTCTTTAGCAGTATTATGAGTTGGCTTTTACATACTTCCGACAAGTTTCCCCCTATCGTAACCAGTTGATCCGGGTATGCCGGGTTGACTAACGTTTGTTCTGTTAAATCTACTCTTTCCGGACCTTCCTCTTCTTGGAGAGTTTTTTGACTGGTTCCATTTTCAACCATTTGCTTCTTCTTCAGCCTCTAGCATTCGGCAATAACCACAGTCCGCGTGAACAGGATTGCGATACCTCTCGGGGTGGGAAACTTCATCATGGAGTGTATAGTTGAGGACACTGCCCGGAGGGCTCTTAAACCCGTCCTTCCGAAAATGACATTATAGGGTGAGGGAGCTCGGACTACAGTGAAGTTTATCATTACCGTCCTGAACAATCCGCCATCACCAAAAACTACCTCCAACTCGATCTTTCCCAAGGGCTTCACCACTCCCCCGGCGAAACCTACTAGATCCATCTGTGTGCTCCTCAATCGCGACTTCATCGCGGGACTCATGTTTTCGAAGCAATGTTCGAACATTACCTCCAGCGAGGCCCCCTGGTCTTTATACACTCTTCGGACCAAATATCCCTCCATAACTGCCTCTATAACGAGTGGTTCGTCCGAAACATCCTCTACTAACAAAGGCGAGAACGTGATGGGTACCTTCATCCATCTCTCGTCCCTCTCGACTGACTTTCTCTTCTTATCATCCGGCCACGACCTGATCATGTTTAATACTTTGTCTTTTCTTGCGTCTCTCCCTTTGGCGTTTCCCCGTCCCCGTTGCCTAACGTCTTTGACCAGGTGGTTGAGTTTCCCCGATTCCAGGGCCATTTCGAGCTGACTTCTTAGTTGAAAGCAGTCGTTGGTATAATGTCCTTTCTCACCGTGGTAGTCACAATATCTGTCTTGGTTTTCCTTTTTTAGCGGGAGTTGCATCGGCCTGGGTGGCTGTAGGTTTAGTTGAGGTTCCGTAGCTAATATTTCTTTGGGTAGTTTAGTGAGCGAGCTAAGGTTGAATCTGGGGCGTTGGGAGCCCTGGTCCCTGTGCGCCTGATACGGGGCCGGAGCACGGTATGGCACTAGTCCATCCCTGTTGTTGAACGTATTCCTCCCTTCGTTCCTTCGTCGATCGGCCCCATAACCCCCCTATTGAATCGGTCTTCTATCCTACTAGTCAGACCCATCGACTTCTTGGAAGCCTCCGACACTTCTCCTTTGGGCAATTTTAGCAAAAGCCTCTTCCGACCTTACGAAGTCATCCAACCTCGTCATCATTTCATCTACCGTCTTGGGCACCTTATCGGAGAATCGTTTAGCCAGTTCCGGGCATTTATGAGCGTTCATGAACGATGATATTTTCATGACCTCCGGAACACCCGTAATGAAGCCTGTCTCTACTATCCATCTTTCTTTGAAAGCCACGAGGGTCTCGTTAGCCCTCCTCATGATCTTAGTTATTTCCGTCGGATCTTTGAAGCATGCTCTTCTTGTCGAGAATCTAGTTGCGAACTGGAGCCTGAGTTCCGCCCACCCATCAATGCTGTCGTTCGGAAGGTTCTCGAACCACCCCATAGCACTTCCGTCCAAAACACTGTTGGAACATATGACACCACACAGGCATGGGCCATTCGCCCGAGTTTTCCGCAGATGAGAAACGACTAAGATGGTCTTCCGGGTCAGTTGCTCCATCATACAACCTGATGTTCGCCGGCATCTTAAACTCTGGGCCAGCGAACTCTATTATCCTTCGAGTCAAGGGAGTCTTTACCACTTCCTTGAAGGGTTTCTTCAGATCAGCGTCCACTACTGTCCTTGTTACCACCGTTTGAACCCTCGGTTGATCCTCCGTGTCATCAAAACTCAAGCGTATGGGAGACACGTTTCCCCTCCTGTTATGTTCCTTTAGTAGCGACCTGAGGGCCGATAGGTGTCCTTCGATCTGTTCTCTTGCGGAGAGAACAGCTCCGTTGAGGGGGTTTCGACATTAATTTCCAAAGGACCCCCCGAAGTAGATCCGAAGACATTTTCGGTTATGCCGGTGGGCGTTGCTCCAATGTTGTCTCTGGGTGTTCCACTGAGTAGTCCGCCTGTCATTCTAGTGCTCTGGTAGATTGACTAAGGGTCCCACGGATGGCGTCAATTTGTTAAAGTAAAGATTCCCCTTTGTCAGAACGTCCGAGTCCGATGGAGCTGACGTTCCTCACGTTCCTGACATATAAGAAACAGACGCGTTAGCCTCGTCCCGGGGAAGTCCCAAGACCAAGCTCTGGCGCGAGGATAAGTAAAAGGATATTCCGATAGAATGTTAAAGTAAAAATGTGATTAGGAATCTGAACCTGGTTTATGTGTGTGTGTAAAAGGTATTTATACACGAGGAGGGGAACAGTGTCGAAGTACTGTTCTCCTCCTGTAGCTGTACTACGAGGCATGGATCCCTAGGTTATACCTAGTATTCTTGTCAGGTATTAGGTGTACCTTGAGAACAGGATTCCGTGAAACCCGGAATCAAGAAGCGTGCTTGGCTGTTCTGGTTAGTCTTCCGGAAAGCTTGTCGGTAACCCTCCGGGAAATATCCTCCGGTGTACGTTTCGGGTACATCCGTCGTCTGTGATGTTGTAATGTATAACCAATGTTTTGAAATCCGGTTCGACCCGACCGGTTGAACCGGTTTCGATCGATAAAACTGGTAAAATTGAACCGGGTTTTATATATTCAAAACCTGGTAAGACCCGTCGGGTTTGGAGTGACATGGGTCAACCCGGTTCTCGAGACCCGACCGGGTTTTGGTTTTTTTCGTGTTTTTTTACAAATAAAGCAAGTTAATTATATATATTTGCGACGTAATTTTATTTTTACATGTTATATTGGTTAGTAAATAATTTTTAGACTCAATAAATGAAATATTCATGATTTATATACATATTTTTTTTATCATTCCAAATATTTTTTATTTTTTTGTTGTTGAAGACCGGATTGATCCGGTAGTCGAATCGGTTGAACTGATAACCCGGTCGATTAAAGACCCGGTTTTCAAAACACTGTGTATAACTATTGAGAAAAACATTGTTGTGCAAATATTTCTTTAGAGTAAATTGCATAAATTATCCTTAAAGTTTGACCAAACTGCATGTTTCATCTCAAACGTTACTTGCATAAAAGGTTTCTCTAAAAGTTTCTCCACAAGGATGATCCTTACATTTTCGTAACGTTTGGGACGAAACATGCAATTTGGCCAAACTTTAAAGACGATTTATGCAATTTACTCATTTCTTTATAATGAACACCTATAAGCTTATGTGAACGCCATCTCTAATTATATTTATGTTTGGCGAAATGTAACAGAAGCATAAGCAGTAAGGAGTGAGCAGCTTACAGTGTTTGTTAAATAAAAGTATTAGATAAAATAATTGTATTTGTAATTATAAAGTGTAAAATGACCTATACACATTAACATAAAAATTCTAAAAATATATACTATTTTATAAAGCATTTAGGACATTTTATTTTTATAAAGTATTAAAAATTCAGACTTTTAAACTTACTTGTTATGGATATATAAGGATATGCAGTCTTGATCATGCATCTCATTTTATATAACCATATTTTAAGGTGACATTGTCACTTCTTAATTAAAAAACCATCTTTATTTTAAAATTAAAATATTTTTTTATCTATTTATTTTTTTTATAATTTAATTTCACCATATTTTTAAAAATTTTGTACTCTTAATTAAATATCTATTTTCATATATTTTTATGAATTTTTAGTTTTTTTCATTTTTAGTATCGTCGAAACCGCTGCTTTACGCGGGTACCATGACAGTACATAAAAAGGAGTAAAGGACATATATGTGATTTGAGAGCTAAAATGTTAGCATCTAGATCTAAATGCTTTTTGATTAAGCATTTTGAATAAGAACGATCACATCATCACACATGATTCAACCACTAGTTGTTCGTTACCAAACAAACACTATATATAAACCGTTAGTCACTTGTCGCTAGTTGCTCTAAAACACTCATAAATACTTGATACCAAACTTACCCATATGTTTCAAAATTTCTTCAAATTTGAAAGAAATGTGACATTTTTCACTTAAATTCATTCCTTAAACTTTGTCATCTCTAACCACATACTAACCTAAACTTTAAAACCTCTTTAATTTGTATTAAATTTAATTATTTATGGCTAATGACTAAATTCATAGACATGAAGCATGGTTAGAGATTATTTTATGTGCTCCATTGTCCAAATTTGAAGAAAAGCGTGATTTGCATATTATGGCTAGTAACTAGCGAGATGAGTAAGTTTATTTTTATTTAATGCTCGATATATGATAAAGTTAGCAATGAAAGAGAAAACAAGTTGCTAACTAAATCTATTCATTGGGTGAGCAGAAAAACCGAAAAAATCAAATTAATTGAGAATCGAAACCGAACCGAAAACAGTACAACCGACTACAAATTCGGTTTTCGGGTTTGATATAGGTTTGACAATCTGAACCGAAAATCAAATTTATATATTTATATATATATAAAAAAACTATTAAAATTATTTCCTGATAGTAGCATATAAAAAAACACTTTTTATGCTTAAAATATTTTTTTTCTTCTAAATATCTATATTATTATTATTTTTAAATAAATGGTGCAATTCGGGTTATTCGGTTCAACCCGAAAACCGAACCGAATTTAAATTCGGTCTTCGATTCGATTCGGTTCGGTTGAATTCCAGTTCGGTTTTCGGTTTGACCCAAAAAACTTTTAACCGAACAACCCGATAACCGAACCGATCAACACCCCTATATTTATGAATGTGAACTAGGGTGTTGATCGGTTCGGTTAAATTTTTTTTTGGGTCAACCCGAAAACCAAACCGAACTAGAATTCAACCGAATCGAACCGAAAACCGAATTTGAATTCGGTTCGGTTTTGGTTTTCGGTTTATTCGGTTTTTCTTCTCACCCCTTGTGAACCAACAAGAAATTTAATTATCGCGCAAATTATATATAACATATTTATCTCACGTGTTCTAAGCACAACATAAACTCACAAACATTTGATTGTAAAATATTCTTACACATATACTACCATTATGACACAATCCTTTTAGTAAACACCATACTTAAAATCGCTCTTAAGACATATTTTGTTCATGTTGTCATGTGTGTGACTAGATCCCGTAACATAGTGTTGAATGGCTGTTCATTGCAATTGAACAATAGAATGCTCGTACTCGTTGATAACGTCTGTATTTAATAGTATAATAATATTAAACAAGCATGATTGTCCGCGCGTTGCTACGGAGCGTTAATTATTATTTTTATTATTATTATTATTATTTTGTGCGAGTTTATTTTTTTAGCCTCATGTTTAATGGTTTGTTTTTTTTGTTATATGAGTTTTTTTAAATATGACCATGTAGTGTGGCCCATGGAAATTACCCCAAATAAAAACGCATGAATGGGCCTTTGTGAAACGACATCGTTTAATGACGTTTTTAGTATATATATAATAAGCAAGATAGCCCGCGCGTTGTTGCGGGTCATAATTTTTTGCGAATCGATTTTGAATGGATATTGAGTGAGAATGTGTACGCGTGTTGCGGCGGGGCTGACTTGTATGCAACACGTGTATTTTTATTTCAATGAGCATTGAAAAAAGTATAAATTATTTATATAATTTAAACTTTCTTAGATATGTACGTTTCTGACCCATGTCGTTTATATTAAAGTTATTAGGTAGTTTAGAGTGTCTTTTGGAAGTATTTTTTTTAAAAATATATATGCAGTAAACTTCAACATTTTTTATAAAAGCGTACGTATGTCGGAAGTATTGCAATATTGAGCTCGTTTTGTTCGCAATTATAAGATATTTCCGTGGGTATTTTTTATCTGAATGAGTCGGTAGATATGTGGTATATATTGGATAAGTAAAATTTATTATATAAAAAAGTCGTAAATAGTTGAAAGTTGATGGGCTTTTTTATAAGTTTTCTTTTTTTCATCTATTTTGAGCCGGAATGAGATTTTTTTTAACGTGGGCTGTTGTTGGGCTTGTAATTTCCGAAGGTGTGAAACACGTCAAAACGTCACCGTTTTAATCCATTTATAGTATATATAGATAATAACAAGCGTGATTGCCCGCGCGATGCTGCGGGGTGTTAATTTTTTTTTTTGCTGGTTTATTTTTTCGGTCTCATTTTTAATACTTTGTTTTTTTCTTATATGGGTTTATTTGTTGGGCCTCATGTTTAAAGGTTTGTTTTTTTTTGGCTATTTGGGGTTTTTTTTAATATAATTTTATGAGATTTGGGTAAATATGTGTTAAGCATGATACGCGCGGCATTAATTGATGCGAGGCGTTAAGTTTTTTTTATTTTTTTTTATTTTGTGCGGGTTTATTTTTCCGATCTCATGTTTAATAGTTTGTTTTTTATATGGGCTTATGTGTTAGGCGTCATGTCGTGGGTATTTTTTGATCTGAATAAATCAGTATCTTTTGTAATATTTTTTTCCTAATTTGTGCCGAACACATTTTTTTTTTATATTAATTTGTTGCAGGGTTTTATTTTTTCCTTCCGTCTTCGATGTTTAATAGTTTGTTTTTTATATGAGCTTATGGTGTTTTGGCCTCATGTACGCGGATATTTTTATGATTCTAATAAATAAGTACTTTTTTATAATTATGTTTTTCATATTTTGTGCCCCCCCCCCCACCCCCCCCCCCCCCCCCCCCCCCCCCCCCCCCTCCCCCCCCCCCCCCCCCCCCCCCACCCCACCCCCCCCCCACCCCCCCCCCCCCCTCCCCCATCCCCCCCCCCCCCCCCCAACCCCCCCACCCCCCCCCCCCCCCCCCCCCCACCCCCCCCCCCCCCCCCCCACCCCCCCCCCCCCCCCCCCCACCCCCCCCCCCCCCCCCCCCCCCCCCCCCCCCCCCCCACCCCACCCCACCCCCCAACCCCCCCCCCCCCCCCCCCCCCCCCCCACGCCCCCCCCCCCCCCCCCCCCCCCCTCCCCCCCCCCCCCCCCCCCCCCCCACACCCCCCCCCCCCCCCCCCCCCCCCCCCCCCCCCCCCCCCCCACCCCCCCCCCCCCCCCCCCCCCCCCACCCCCCCCCCCCCCCCCCCCCCCCCCCCCCCCCCCCCACCCCCACCCCCCCCCCCACCCCCCCCACCTCCCCCCCCCCCCCCCCCCCCCACCCCCCCCCCCCCCCCCCCCCCCCCCCCCCCCCCACCCCCCCCCACCCACCACCCCCCCCCCCCCCCCCCCCACCCCCCCCCCCCACCCCCCCCCACCCCCCCCCCCCCCCCCCCCCCCCCACCCCCCCACCAATCCCCCACCACCCCCCCCCCCCCCCCCCCCCCCCCCTCCCCCCCCCCCCCCCCCCCCCCCCCCCCCCCCCACCCCCCCCACCCCCCCCCCCCCCCCCCCCCCACCCCCCCCCCCCCCCGCCCACCCCCCCCCCCCCCCCCCCCCCCCCTCCCCCCACCCCCCCAACCCCCCCCACCCCCCCCCCCCCCCCCCCCCCCCCCCCCCCCCCCCCCCCCCCGCCCCCCCCCCCCCCCCCCCCCCCCCCCCCCCCCCCCCACCCCCCACCACCCCCCCACTCCCCCCCTCCCCCACCCACCCCACCCCCCACCCCCCCCCCCACCCCCCCCCCATCCCCCCCCCCCACCCCCCCCCCCCCCCCCCCCCCCCCCCCCCCCCCCCCCACTCCCCCCCCCCCCCACCCCCCCCCCCCCCCCCCCCCCCCCCCCCCCCAACCCCCCCCCCCCCCCCCCCCCCCCCCCCCCCCCCCCCCCCCCCCCCCCCCCCCCCCCCCCCCCCCCCCCCCCGTCCCCCACCCCCCCCCCCCCCCCCCCCCCTCCCCCCCCCCCCCCCCCCCCCCCCACCCCCCCACCCCCCCCCCCCCCTCCCCCCCCCACCCCCCCCCCACACCCCCCCCCCCCCCCCCCACCCCCCCCCCCCCCCCCCCCCCCCCCCCACCCCCCCCCCCCCACCCCACCCCCCCCCCCACCCCCCCCCCCCCCCCTCCCCCCCCCCCCCCCCCACCAACCCACCCCCCCCCCCCCCCCCCCCCCCCCCCCCACCCCCCCCACCCCCCCCCCCCCCCACCCCCACCACCCCCCACACCCCCCCCCCCCCCCCCCCCGCCACCACCCCCCCCCCCCCCCCCCCCCCCCCCCCCCCCCCCCCCCGAGCAATTTTTTTTAAGTTGCTAAGTTAAAAAAAAGAAAAACAAAAAAAAAAAAAATTGTCAAATGGGCCGACCCAAAATGGGAGCCCAATGGGCCGGTTACTGTAGCAACAACGTCAAAACGACGTAGTTTTAAAACTCACATCCTTTCTCGGGTTGATTAACTTTTCTACCGCATAGTGTTTCTTGCGAGGCATTATTACTTTTTATTTTTTTTATTTTTGTGTGGTTTTTAGTAGTGTGGATAAATTTTTTTCCGAGTCATAGGTGTTTCTTTGGCTTGGGTGGGGGTAGGGGTCTTATTTTTTTTACAAGGGGTGTTCGTTTATTCCATGTTAGGGGAGTGGTTATAAATGGGTTGTTTGGGGAGGGGTTATTTTTGGTGGGGGTTTGGATGTTTGCGGGTGTTATATAGGGTTTTATTTGGGGGTGGGGTGTCTTTTGTAGGGTGGGGTTGGGGGATATGTATAGGGGGGGGGGGAGGGGAGGGTTTGAAGGGGGGGGGTGGTTGAGGGGGGTGTTGCGGGGATGTAAGGGGTGGGGGGTGGGTGAGAGAGAGGGTGGGGGTAGGGGGGAGGGAGGTGGGGGGTGGGGGGGGGGTGGAGAGAGAGAGTATGGGGGTGGGGGGTTGGGGGGTGTGGGGGGGAATTATATCGGGGGGGGAGGCCGGGGGTTGGGTTGGGTTAGTGGATAGATGTAGGGGTTAACCGTTTTGGGGTTTTAGTATTCCCCATTTGTTCGTGGTTTTGGTTTCTGTAGTTTGAGATTTTGATTAGAGGAGTGGTTTTGGGTTTGGGGGGTAGTTTGTGGGTTCGGAGGGGGGGGCGGGGTATGAGTAGGGGGAGTGTGAGGAGGGGGGGGTATGGAGGGGTGGGGGGGGTAGTGGTGGTGGGGGTGGGAGGTGTCGAGAGAGGGGGGTGGGTGTAGGTGATGAGGGTGGGGGTGGTGGTGCGGGGGGGGGGGGGGGGGGGGGTGTGGGGTGGTGACAGGGGGAGAGAGAGTTAGATTAGGGTTGAGTTCTGGGATTGTATTAGGATAGTGGGGGTTTGGGGTTGGATGGGAGGTGTATCTTTTCGAGGGAGGAGGGTGGAAGATGGTGTTGGGGCGGGTTGGGGGCGTGTGGAGCGTGGGAGGGGGGGTTGGTGAGGGGGGGAGAGGGGGGTGGTGTGGGTTTGAGTGGGGTGATATAGGAGGGGGATGGGTGTAGGGGGGGGGTTGGGGGGTTGAGGGAGGTGATGGGGTGGGATTGTATATTACAGGTGGTGTAGATGTGTTGGTATGGTGGTTTATGGTTTGGTCTATATATGTGGTAGGGGGGGGGGAATGGTATTGTATATGGTATATATGGGGGTGTTTGGTGTGGTGTAACAAGTGGGTTATATTCTGGGAGGGGTATACTCTAGAGTTATGTATAGTAGGGTAATGGATTGGTAGTGTCATAGGGTTTGGGGGTTGTATGGTTGTTTATTGTTTATGGGGGGGGGGATAGTGGGGGTCATGGATGATTCGTGTTACTATGTCTATGTGATATGATTATGTGTGTGTTGTGATGGGGGGGGTGGAGGTAATTGGATATACTTTCTAGGGTGAGTCGGATGGCTTTGTGGGTAGTGGGTGTGTTTGTTTGTATTGGGTTTGTTGTGTGTGACTTTTAAGGGTATCTTATTGGGGTTGATGTGTATGTGAGGGGGGGTGTTCTATGTGGGGGGTATGGTTTGAGGTTGAACTTATATATTATAGGGATATATAGGTTAGTTTTTAAGTGGATATATAGTATGTATATGGGGGGGGGGTGGATTTGGGATATATTTTTATTATTCATTTCATGAGTGTGTCTAGGGGTGTAGAATTTATATTAACTATGGATGGGGTGAGTTGGTGGTGGATTGGGCTGTTTTTGTGATAGGTGGAGATAATATAGGATGGGAGAGGTCTATACTATATTTTGGAGGAATGGGGTAGGTTATTGAGTATGTACATAGTGTTGTTACTTAGTATATTATATCATGTATACTCACTACTTCACTTATTATCTCACACACTACTTCTCTACATCATACTCAAATCATCTACTCTAATAATATGTAGGGTGGTAGGGGTGATGGATATGTTGATTCTTTTGAGCGTGACTGATACAGGGAGGATACTGGGTATGATTGGAGGTTGAATGATATCTATTATGTTGTTGATGTTGTAGGGGGTTTGTATAGGACGAACACTCTCTTGATAGGGGGGTAGGGTATATTATCTTGGTGTTATGATGAATATTTATGGTAGTGTTACAGGGTGTTAGTTACATGGGAGTGTCTTATCTCTTGTGGTTCTAGGGGATGGAGACTCTTTGTTAGTGTGGTGATATAATGTATTTAGATATTCTATATCCTCTGGGTAATTGATGTAGTGATATATGACTACAGTTGGGTGTATATTTATGGGGGGGGACTGGGATCAAGGGTCATGAGTAGGTGGGTGTATGGATTTGACAGTCAAGGGTAGGAGATGGTCTAGACTTGTATAATATGGTTCTTTATTAGTGTTATAGTGTGGGGATGATGTTTATGGGGTGGAGGTCATACTATCTTTAGGGGATTATGAGGATCTCTTTGATGGGTGGTATATGACTCATACAGTTTGTGGGGTACTGTATTGACATTTGGTTGCGACTACTTACTTATTTATCTCCAATAATATGTCATTGTATGATGTAGACTGTAGATATATCTGGAGATACTAGATAGTGGATGAATGTCTGGGTCTTTGGGTAGACTCTTAAGGTTCCTTCTTCGTAAGTTATCTGGATTTAGTAGGAGATTCTTATCGTCATTAGTGGTCTCTATATTAGCAGTATGCTAGTCATCTGGGGTTTATGATAGTTTATATGGGGGATCTTGAGATTGTCATTAGAGGGGGGGTCTATAGATATGTATGGTGGGATACAATCTATTGTGGGGAGGGATTATAATGGAGGGTGAGTCTGTCTGTATTGGTGGTTTGCGAGATATGGGGCTATGTGTTCTATTTCAGAGGATCAGGACTCATTTTCCGGAGTGATATCTCTCCTGTGACAATCTTAGTCTTAGTATTTAGTAAGTCTAGATCACTGAGTTACTGAGGAGAGGGGGGTACGTTTTGTCTTCTCTTCTTTGGGTGTGTGAAAGGGGGTACTAACCATGTTGTCATTAGTGTATCCTGTGTCACTTTGTTTACTTTTTTATTATTCTTTTTATGTGACACTATTAGTTATTATGGGTAATTCTATGAGATGTTTACTCTAGGGTCTCCTGGAACTATATAGTGGGGGATTGTATGGTGATGTCTTATTTGATCTTGTGTCTATTCTGGACTGGTTGTGGTACATAGGATGTACTCTATGTCGTCTGTCTATTTTTTGGTGGTGTGGGTATAGAGTCTTTATTGAGGCTGTTAGATATTGTTATGTATAGTTAGGGACAGATATATTCTAGATGGTCATCTTAGGAACTATATTATATAGTGGGGGGAGTGGCTCTAGTGGTTGGATGTACAATGTTGTTATAGGTTATCATCATCACAGTGTGTCTAGTGAGTCACTATATCTATATTATTCTAGATCTACTTTTGTCATCTACAGATCTTATCATATATCTCTTGTGTCTTGATAACAGGGTCTACAGTTTTTATTGTCATTATGGAGCATGTGGTGTCTTACTCCTCGTTGATTACTTTTGAGATTTATTGTAGGTTGTTATAGTGATATTCACAAGAGGGAGTTTTAGTTTATTGTCCAGTTCTTGGATTTACTTATATCTAAGGGATTTTATCTCTAGGAGTTGGTGGTGGATTGGATGTACTATAGGATTTTCTAGGGTCAATATGGACTATCTCTTTATCTGGTTGGGTGGTGATCTGTAGGGTGAGGTTGTGGGTGAGTGGGGGGGTATACTAGGGGTTTTTGGATATTTGGATCTGATCTTTGAATTATCTAGGATGAGAATATGTGTACATAGAGAGGGTTGATCTATTATGTATGGGGGGATGTGGGGAGAGGTGAGGGGAGTGAGGTATGGATTTGGGAGGATAGTGATGTTGGTGTCTAATCTCATAGGATCATTGCATTAATAGGGAGGGATTATTTTAGATATTATCTACTTTTATAATGTGATTCCTATATTACATGATCTATTATATGTGTATGGGAGCTAGTACATTTGGAAAATTCTCTTTATTCTCTATGGACAGTACATTGTTTGACTCTAGACATTATTTGGATTTTTTTTTCAGTGTCATCTGTTAGACATCTTGTGTATTATTCATCAACATTCTATTATTCTGGTTCTATGTGTACACAGTGATGTCTTATCTTCTTTTTTCATGTTAGTATTCTCATGTGACGGATGTCTTTATTCTCTGTGACAGATTTGAGTATTGGAGATTATCTCTTATAGTTCTTCTTTAGTGGGAGGGATGTTATAATTATGTTTATTACTATGGCTCAGTGGTCTCTTATTTTACTTTATTATGAGTATTAGGTGTGGTCTGTGGTGTACTGTGTATCGTAAGTATTTCTATTGGGGTTTATCTCTAGTAGGTATAGTATCCACATTTTTTTTTAACTTGATGGTCAAGTATATATCATCTCTGCATCTAACTATGTGTGAGAGGGTATAGTATACAGTGTTACTGTAGCGTGGTTGTTTTTACTAATTACGTGAATCATGTCAGTGTTTGGATGTAGCGTTTTTGACAGGACTTTGGTTACATTAGGGTTGTGGGGATAAAGTTAAGTGGGATTGTTTTTTGGGTTGTGTGGGGGTGATTGTAGACTAGGGCTCTTTTAGGTTTTGAGGTTTCTAATTAGTGGACATAGGTATAGTTATTTCTAGTCTCATAACTTTTTTCCTTGAGGCGAGGGTGTAACACATTCTTCATATTTATCTTTTTCTCTCAGCTGCTAGGACAACAAGCTGGACAGTCGATATTAGCGTTCATGTGTTTCTGTTTAGGATACAATATTAGTCCTATGCATTACTCATTCTACATGGTGTATCACATTTTGATGGGTCAACTTTTGTTATTTTATGCAGGGAGAGCTTTCATCTTTTGAACGATTTAGGGGTGGTTCACAGGTCATGGCATCTTACTGTAATGGGTCTGGGTGTGATTTGTCTCTACAATGTCTTTACTATATTGATGACACAATACATATAGATTCTTGTGTTATAAAGAGTTATATTCACGCTTTGAGTGTCTGTGTGGTAGAGTCTGATAGATATATTGTACAGTGATGAAATAACTCTTATACAGTGAATTGTGTACACTATGTTCTTATCACTGTCAAGTGTATTTCTTGTTACTCAAGCTAACTTGAGTTTACTTCCACTATTTGAGTGTGTATGAAGTAGAGTGATTATTACCATATATCAGGGTCGTTGAGTCTACACATAGTATTTAGATATTGATGAGGTATTGATAGAGATTCTATCTACACAAAGGAAACATTCCTACTCTGTGTAGTATTTATAACTGGTCTGGTGGTGGTAGGGTTTTTGGTGTATGAGTTTGTGCGTAGTTCCGTCGGGGGGTTGTTTTGATGATGGGCATTTAGACGATAGTACATGGGGGTGTTAGGTGCGTTGGATGTGGTTTGGGTGGTGGATATAGGTGGTAGAAGGAGTGATGGATTATGGTGATATTGAGGGAGCAGGGGGTAGATCTGGTTGGAGACGTTTTAGGGTTAGAGGATGTGTTTTTTTCTTCTGCAATTACTTCACATTACACATGTAGGAATAAGAATTGCCGAGGTGTTATGGGACATTGATGATGGGAGGTGGTAATTGGGGGTGGATGGGGATATTATATTGAGTTGGTAGTCTAGTATGATGTGTGGTGTGGATTCTTACTATGAGTGGGGGAGGAGTGAAGTAATGATACTTTTGAAGGGGCAAATGCGGTGGGGGGGGGGGGGGGGGGGGGGGGGGGGGGGGGGCGGTACACTTGTATTTTAATCATAATTGTATATTATTTATCTGTCTTTTTTGGTCTCTCATGTTTAAATATGTTGTTTTTTTTATAGGGCTTATGTGTTAGGGGTCTCACGTCGCGAGTATTTTATTTATCTGAATAAGTCAATATTTTTGTTTTTTTTTCTATTTTATGCCGAGCGGTTTTTTTTACATTGCCTACAAAAATAAAAAATTAAAAAAAAAAAAAAAAAAAAAAAAAACTAAATGGGCCGGCCCAAAATGGGAGCCCATTGGGCCGGGTACTGTAGCACGCCGGGGTACTGTAGCACGCTGCCAAAAACGGCAGCGTTTCAACTCAAATATAGTATATATATATAATTTGACACGGGCTAAGATTTCATAAATGGGCTTGTATGAATTATAATTATAAACATACTCATTTGAGGTAAGGTACGGCGTCGTTTTCCAGCCATGCTACAGTGCTCGGCTCATTGGGCTTCCACTTTGGGCCGGCTCATTTCAAATTTTTTTCTTTTTTTTATTCTTTAACTAGCCAACTTAAAAAAAATATTGCTTGGCACAAAATAGATTTTTTTTTACAAAAGTACTTATTTATTCAGATCAAAAAATATACGTGACATGAGGCCCAAGAGATAAACTCATATAAAAAAAACACTATTAAATATGAGACCGGAAAAATAAACCCGCACAAAATAATATAAAAAAAATTACTCGGCACAAAATAGGATAAAAAAATTACAAAAGTACTGAGTTATGCTGATAAAAAAATACCCACGACATGACGCCCAACACATAAGCCCATATAAAAAAACAAACTATTAAACAAGAGACCGGAAAAATAAACCTGCACAAAATACAAAAAAAAGATAGAAAAAATTAACGCCCCGCATCAACGCGTGAGCAATCATGCTTAACACATATTTATCTAAATCTCATAAAATTATATTAAAAAAACCCCAAACAGCAAAAAAAAACCTTTAAATATGAGGCCCAACAAATAAACTCATATAAAAAAACAAACTATTAAACATGAGACCGAAAAAATAAATCAGCAAAAAAAAATTCACGCCCCGCAACATCGCACGGATAATCATGCTTGTTTACTATAATTTTAGAATCTTACAGTGTTTGTTTTTCAAGTTTATAGTAGGGGTGTTGATTGGTTCGGTTCTCGGGTTGTTCGGTTAGTTCGGTTAAACTTTTTTTTGGGTCAAACCGAACCGAACTACGATTCAACCGAACCGAACCGAAAACCGAATTTGAATTCGGTTCGGTTCTCGGTTTGACCTGAACAACCCGAATTTCACAATTTATTTTTTTTAATTAATATTAAAAGAAGGTATTAGTCAAAAAAAATCTTTTAAGCATAAAAAGTGTTTTTCATATATGAGGAAAAAAGGTTTATATATTATATATCATGATATATAAAATAAGAATCAAATAAAGAAAAACTTATAATGAGATGATAAGAAGAAACCACAACCACACATTTCAGATGCACCTGTAAAAATGCATGCATCTCCCCTTAAAATTCTCTTTCCTATTTAAAATATGTGGCTAGAAATCCTTCTTATTCTTCTTATTATATTTTTTCTTCTCACTTGATTCATTCCCCTTATATATATTATATATATAATTGAAATCCTCACTATATAGGGGGGACCATTCAACAACAAAAACATTATTTTTTTAGCAGACCTACAAAATCAGCTTTTGGACCATCATAGAAATTTAATATTAAATAAATAATAATTATTTAAATAGAAAGGATATAATATAAAATGCATTTTCATTTTCTTTTTAAATTTTCTTCATTAAAAAATGTTTTTTTAAACCCTTTAATTTTTAGAATTAAGAAAATAATATTTAATCATTAAGGTCAAAGTTGAAGAAAAAAGACTTTGAAAAAGTCAAGTGGACACTTAATGTGGGACGGAGGGAGTAGTGCATATATATTTTTTTAATATTGTTAATTTCATATGTTTTTAGGGCATATTTTTTTTGCTTATAATGGTAATTGCACATATGTTTCTAGTGTATATTATTTAATCTTCAAACTTTATAACCAAAAACATAAACACATACATGTAACCTCTAAATTAACAAATCAAGAACATAACTATCATTATTTTTGTTTGATATTAAATAAAATACAATTCAATACAAAAGTATTATCAAAATCATTACAACATATATACACGTCTTCTAAAAACATATATGCACGCCTTCAAAAAACATATGTGCACGCTACGCTTTCTCGTCAAATTTATTAGAACATATGTGCCCGTCTTCCAAAAACATATATGCACGCTACACTTTCTCGTCAAATTTATTAGAACATATGTGCCCGTCTTCCAAAAACATATATGCACGCTGCAATTTTTTGTGAGCATCCGATGTTGCTTTAACTGCACATTCAAAAAAACATACATGATTACTATAACATTAAAAAAATAATGTTCTTAAACAATGTTTAAAAACAATACCGTGTAAAAAGTAATGTTCCATAAAACGCAACGCCTACCATACACAAACAAAAGCTAAACTTCAATCAAAGTGACTCTCACTTTTATTTCCATTTTATAAGAGTTATTTCATTTGATGAGTTATAAGCAATTCTCTTTATCAGCCAAAAGAGTACAAGTTCCATTTTTTGCAAGTTTATGAGCATAGGTGACATATGGAGTGGAACCGTGCCCCATAACCCCACTTCTCGTTAGCGCTCACGCACAGAGGAAGGAAAGTGATAAACATACATGTTGCTCTACAAATTTGACATATTAAAGAGCCAAAAAACTAGTTTAAGTACCAAAGCAACCAAGTATATATGAAGTGTGAGTTTAGGACCAATTAACTAGTTTATGTTCTAGAAGGGATGAGCACGGTACCGTAACAACGGTGCGGTACCGGACCGTACCGATCCGTAGCGGTTCTCTTTACTCGGTAAGATACCGGTACTAAAAAACTAGTTCAAAAATAATCCGGTACCAATCATATTCGGTACGGTACCGATGTGGGAAATCCCGATATCGATACCGGAACACAAATAATTTTTTCCCTAATCAATGATGTGATCTAATAAGACAGTGCAACCTTGAACTTATTAAAATGAAAACAGAACTGATGACATGATCCTATGTATATTTAGACATCATGCTTAAAGATAATATGCATCATAATTAAGAATACCCGGTTTAGCCATCGTAATCGAACTTTTGTTTTTTGTTGAGTTAAAATTGCAAACTAGTTTAATCTATTAGACAAAAAAACTACTGGATAAAGTAGAAGCACAATTAGAATACAAAATACAAAATATTTTGTAGATTAAAAAACAATTCAAAAATAGTGTATAAACATGAATGCAACAAAAAAAGCAATAAACTGGACCTCAAATCTTTGAAAAGTCGTTCATGTTTTTATCCTGTTGACCAAGATAATCATAAACACCATCATAAACACTCCTCGAATTCGACCGGTGACGTAGGAGTTGACGGATGTGGTTGGGGACAGATGGTGGTGTTTGTTGACAGATCAGACCTTTTATTGAACAAGGATAGATCGGACCTTAACATCTTTTATTATGCAGATTGCTAATAAGATGGTAGTGAGCAGATGAGTTTTTTAGGTTAAAGATGAGGATATGAGAAAAGATGTTGATGGTTATAGATCTAGAATTATTAGGGAGGAGAAAAAAGTTTGTGTATCTCAAAAAAATAAGGGACGGTTTTTATGAGAAAATAATTATTTGAACTTCCTTTAACGCCCCTAACTCAATTATAAAAAATTACTTGTCATTCCTTTTAGTTACACATAATACACTAATGACACAAGTCATCTCAACCATTAATTAAATGATCTAACGGTTATATATTGGTTCTGTAGGTTCTGTACAAAAAAGTGGTTCTGTATTGAAAATCCCACTATATATATACATATTTGTATATATTTGAGAGTTTGAAGATGATCCAGAGGAACCTTTGATATCAGCTTCAAACACTTTTAGGTTATTGTATAGATCATCAATATCCAAATCATCTATACCATCTTTGTTCCTCATAATCAAGGCTACATTGTTCCATGATGAAGGTAGAGCTCTTAAAAATTTCTGATTTGCATCTTCATTAGAAACAGCTGCACCATGAACTTCTAGTAGGCTGATAAGTTTTTGAAACCTATCATATGCTTTATCTAGGCCTTCTGTGTCAGATACAGAAAAGTTTTCAAATTGTTGCTTCAAGACATTCTTCTGCATCTTCTTAGATTCAACATTACCACCAAACCTACTCTTGATAGCAGCCCACAGAGTTTTTGCATCCTTTATTGCATGGAACCTTAGTTGATACTCATCAGGAATAGCCAAAAGCAAAATGCTTTTAGCTTTTCTTTCTCTTTGTCTTGCTAATAGTGCTTGAGCAGTCTTTGGAGGTACTTCAGTTTCAACACCATTTTCATCTGTTGTTACTTGTATAGGACCATCACCATTCAAGATCACTTGCCACAAACTATAATCTGTGTTAGTGAGATACTGCTCCATCCTCATGCTCCAAAGGGTATATTCACCCTTCTTGAGGATAGGAAGTTTTACAGTAGACACCATTTGAGGAGATTCTACTGGTGCTATTTGTGTTGCAGGTTCTTCACCAGACATTGTGTTTTATAGGAAGAGATCTAGATCTGATAAAGTTCTTCTTATTCAGAGTTTCTCCACAAGCTCTGATACCACTTGTGAAGTCCCAATGAACAGATCTTCTTAGCTTGTTAAAGCTTAGTTAACTTGGATAAATCCAAACTAACTATATGAGAAACTATGATTGTGAATACTACAAGTTATGCGGAATCTAACTTGTAATACAAAGAAGAACAAAGAATACTAAAAACTTTAGATATATTGATTGCAAATATTCTGCCTAGGTTATTGAATAATTAACTATGAATTGATAATTCTAACTATGTCGTAGGGTTCCTTTTATACACCAAGGAAACCCTACTGGGCTTACAAAACGCGTACAATGATAATGCATATCTATTCCTAATATATCTCATGCATAACACTTTAGCAGTAATAACTATATAATACTAACAGTACTAACTATACTGGCAGTACTAACAATGTACTGCCAGTACTAACTACTATAACTAGCAGTACTAACTACTTAGTCTATTTCTTCAGTCTTTAGCAGCAATATCAATCTTGAACCAGCAGTAGTAAAGTAGTACTGGCAGTAGTAAAGTAGTACTGGCAGTAGTAACTCAAAATTCCCAACATATATATATATATATATATATATATATATATATATATATAGAGAGAGAGAGAGAGAGAGTAAGGATCAAATGAGAAGAAAACTTATAATGAGAATGATAAGAAGAAACCACAACCACACATTTCAGATGCACCTATAAAAATGCATGCATCTCCCCTTAAAATTCTCTTTCCTATTTAAAATGTGTGGCTATAAATCCTTCTTATTCTTCTCATTATATTTTTTCTTCTCACTTGATCCCTTATATATATATATATATATATATATATATATATATATATATATATGTATGTATGTATGTATATAATATTTATATTGAATTCGGTTTTCGGTTTTGATTGTCAAACCACATCCAAACCGAGAACCGAATTAGTAGTTTGGTTCGGTTCGATTTTGGCAAACTCGGTTCGGTTATTAGTTCGGTTCGGTTGTTTTCGGTTTCGGTTTTCGGTTTATTCGGATTTTTCGGTTTATTCGGATTTTTCGGTTTTTATGCTCACCCCTAGTTTATAGTCCATCATTAAATATTAAAATCATCAATTGTAACTGACTAGTTGTTAGTTGTGAATTTGTGATGTTGTGGTAATGTTATTAAGTTCATTGTCTTCGGATGAGGGTGTTAACGAGTCGAGCTTTTAATGAGTCACTTGAGCCCGAATTCGCTTATCTTGAGTCGAGTTTGAAAATTATTGAGCTCGAGTCAATTTTAAACTGAAAATGTTAATCAATAATTTGCATGAGCCGAGCTTATAAATCTAACGTGTGTCTATATGTGTATTAAATTGAATATATAGTTACATACACACTTAAACATTTGGCATATGTATGTTCACTCGTATCCCCCATACATGCATAACATATATGTATGACTGTATGTTGAGTTATGATATGTATGCATAAATATAGGACATACACATGTTGGCCTCGTAATTGTCTATAAACACACGCACATAATATATACATATTTGCGATATACAGTGTCACGCGGACATATATTACATGTGAAATAAAACATACGCACACACATTCATTGTGTTTTATACACAAAATTATACTGATTCTTGTGTGAACAATCCCTTACATATACACACACATATATGTGCGTACACATACAATGTCACTACACACGAGCATTTTTTTTTTGAACGGCAACTTTATTAAAAAAAAAACCACTAGCAAGAAGCTAGAAAATTACAAAAAAAGTAAATAAGGATGCTGAAGCCAGCTATCTCATCTAAATGTATTTTTGCTCCTAGCTATACACCAACTACACACGAGCATTTAAATAGACAAACATATGACATATCTATACATTTAAAAGAAACGTATGGACATACATAGATACCCATATAATAATTGATGTTTGTTACTGAATTAAACGATTAATGATATATTTAAGCTCATTAAATAGTTTTTTTTTTATCTCGACTTGAGCTGGGGTAACCAAATTTTCTCTACCATTCACGAATTGAGCTTACAAAAATATATACTTGGTTGTACTAACTCGAATACTAAGAGTAATACACACTAGTGAACTTTACAGGGGATATAAATATAATATGCACTCCTCTTTAAAAAAACAGCTCATATCAATTTTTTTATTTATGGATTCTTTTAACTTCTGTCGTGGGGCACAAGTTAAAAAAAATCTATTTTCTACGTGTCATCTTCTGAATGACCAATCAATAGTTGTGGGATCTGATGCAAGGACAATAAGGACCAATTAATGGTTGCTAGCCATTCAAAGGATGACATACCGGTTGTGAGACTTTCTTTAACTTGTGCCATAAGAGCATCTTCAATGTGTGCAATAAAGTTTTGCACTATTTTAATGCAAAATAGGAATATTTTTAGAATATGCTTACACTAAAAAAGTTTTACTCCAATGTGTTGCAGTAAATATTTGCACTAAATCATCTTTTTCCATTTAAAAGTTATAATAGTGCTATATTTATAAAATAATCTAGTATAATGTATATCGATATTGAACTTGTTTCAAATGTATCAACGAGAAGTTTATAGAAATAAAGTTTATACTAATTTATTTCGAGTTTCTAATATACACATAGAAGATATGGTGAAAAGTATTATTTTAAATAACATAACCAACTGGGCTAGCTCATTTGGCAACCAAGGGTAACCCTAGGGAGGTATCCTTGGAGAGGTCTCAGGTTCGAGTCTCACCATGGACCTTCAGGGGCGGAAATAAATAGAAGCAGGAGTGGGGTTTATCCCCTAAGGCGAAGGTTCGAGGCTTGCATAGTGCCCAATTGAATGTCACTGTGGGCTCAAATCACTAACTACTAACTTGCCGTTCAAAAAAAAGTTTAAATAACATAAATACTGTTTTAGTGTGATGAATAGTAGAACACCAAATTTAGTGTTATTTTTTCATTTACTATTCATCAAACTAAAATAATACAGTACAATGTTTAGTGTTAATATTATAACTATTATACAATAGTTGTGTTGTCCCCCACTCACAATCCCATTTTTTATTATAAAAAAATTAATAAAATAACTTTATAAACAGTAACTTCTCTCTAAAGCTTACTTATTTAATTATAGTTATGAACAGTAGAAAAATGGTAAAAAAAAGTGATCGGTGGTGAGGGAATTTTCGTTTCATCTTCACCGCTTCAATGCTACGTGTCTTTCATTATCTCCTCACACCTCTCCTTCCTCCTCTCCTCAGTCTTCACCGCCCCTTCTTCTTCCACAAACACACACCAAACGAAAATGCTCACACACACAAAATTACACACCAAACAAAAACACACACACAAAGAACTCAAGATGCTTCCACAGAAAACATTCAGGTGGGGGTTTTAAAGATTGTGTTATAAATTTAGACAAAATTACACACTTCAATTTGAAGATTTCAAGAAGGAATTTGTACACATAAAGCTTCGAATTTCGTATAGGAGATGCTTTTCAATCCAATTTGTAAGTTTATAAATCCTAATCCTTGGATGTTATCAGTAGATTTCAAGGCTTTTTCCATTAATGAAGAGTTTTTCATAGATTGTTAACACTTTTGGATGAAAGTGTAAGATTCAATTTTTATCATATGTTTGTCTTTTCTTTATAGTGATAAGAAATCATTCTATAACTTTTTTAGGTTAAATGGGAGTATTAAAGATAATCGGAGGAGTAGCGCATTGATGATACTTGCCTGTGTTTGCTGATACCTGTTTTGTTGATGCTTTCATATACTGACTGTTTTAATAATGTCGTTGTGACAATGGCAGTTTCTAACTCCTGTTTCTACCGATATGCTTCGCCGCATATTTAACGGTTTTGGGAATCGATTGATTTGGGCAAAGGCTTATCAAGGTACTTGATTCTAAAGTTTCAGATTTAGGTTTTTATTTGTGTTATTAAAATGATATAAACTGTAGAAAATGATGTAATCTTCTGACTTTGGTAGTGCACTCATATGTATAAACGATTTGTGATTACTTAGTGAAAGGAATAGGTTGTTGGGATTGCTTACAAGTTCTAATTTGGTTATTTTTAAGTAAAAAAGAACTTTTAATTAGCTATCCAAACAACCCCTTATTTGTTTAGAAAATAGTAGCCATCAGGGGGGACAAATAAATAGGAACACCTAATACTAATTAGATTCTGATTTCATGCATTCTTAATGTTTATCGAGATCTGATCTTATGCATATTGTTTCAAACACCTTTCTATGGCCGTTTGGAGTTTGGCCAAAATCTGTTTAAGATGTTGCAAAGCGCGCTCCGGACGGATTTGATCTCCCCAAGGCATACTATGCCACTGCATAAAGCATACGCGAGCGGAAGACATAGAATACAATCGGCCCGCACAAACAATCATATTGAGGGCTGGTCTTGCAGGTGAACTGGGAAGGCTACTGTTCATTAGCCCGATTGTGAGTGGAGCCGATCTTTTGAGCCTAGCCGACTATGATCCGGGGCATGAAGAGGTCAAACCGGGTATGTTTCATATTCAACCATTGTGGTTGGTTTTTATATTTTTGTTACTGATTTTGGATGTTAATGGGCGACTTGGGT
>BQNB010052718.1:0-35464 GCA_026074375.1 Tanacetum coccineum | reverse complement strand
TTTGCATAAACATCAAAACTCAATCAAGAACTAATTTTTACAACACCCTTGTATAATATAATCCAAATCCCCATTTACCCAATTCAATAAAAACCCCAAATTAATTAATACACATAAATTAGGTATAAAGAAAAACGTACCTTAATTTTTATTGTAGCAATTTTTTCCTTCATCTTCATCAACTAAAAAAACCTCAAAATCGAAACCCTAATTCATGTGTGTGTACTGTTCTGGACCATCAGTAGTGAAACTCAGGTGGCACCCATATTTTTCCGGCGAGATGCAAAACACCCACACCACACCAAAAAACATAGATCTCAAATATGTGTTTTAGAGAGAGAGAGAGATGCAATAGATCTAAGATGGAGGTGAATCCATAGAGAGATGAATCAAGAGAGTGGAGGGAGGAGAGGTTGGAGAGACACGTATCATGCTACGTGTTGTTACCAATTTGAGAGAGAATTTTTAAGTTTTTGACGAATTTTTTTCGAAATATTTTTTATGTTTAAATTTGCGATTAGAAAGATCACATGTGATTCGTTTTTTTTAAATCATGTGTGATATCACAAATCACATATGATTTTCGTCACACATATATGATTTTATTTTTAAAGTAACAAATCAACTTTGATTTTATAAATCACATGTAATTTTTCATGACGTAAATTTTGATGCTCACAAAGAAATTCAAAATAAGTTCGTAGAAAGCATATAGGAGTTCCTCTTTATAGATAGATGATTTAATGCTTGTTCTGATGATATGATTTGTATTGCGTCATGATTAAAAGTTTTTGAGATATTTAATTTTCTTTAAAAGATGAAAGTATGATTTTTTTTTAATTTGATGAATAAATGGATTATTAGAATTTGTTTATTAAGTTTTTAAGAAAAATATGAATATCGATTGAACTTTCCTCAATATGCTCAAGTTCAAAATTGATACGCTAAAAAGGTTACAACTTTGAAATACGCTTTCCTTTACACATTTAAAAACAAATTATATGTCGAAAACAATTATACGCCAATGTTAGGTAAGTAAAATAGATAATATATCAAGCTGACTAAAAGAGTTAATACTGCTGGAACTTATCACACAACACAAAACACACTTCCTCTATTTGTGATACACATGTTATATAACTAATCGTGTAACATTCGTTCGATTAACCAACTTTTAAATTTCTTGTCTGCTAACATTTATCGACTCACAAAACCTTATATATAAACATCGTGGGCCGTGCTTAGCACGGCATAAAACCATTCCTAGTTCATCATATATGTTTGCTTTTTAAAAACCAAATGTCTCTTTTTGTCATTTTATATGTTTAAATCTTAAGTAATCTGATTTGCCAAACATTCAAAAAGATAATTATCTGATTATTACGATATCAAACAACATAATCAAATCATAATTCAAGATGGTGCTTGGAATTGGCCTCATGATTTACTTTCTAAATATCATATTCTTTCTACATGTCATGTCCCTACTGTTGCAAATAGGGCGGACTGTTTGGTCTGGCGTGATAGTCAAGGGGCTGATAAGCCTTTTTCGGTGGCCCAAGTTTGGAACGACATTCGGCCAAGAGATTCTCAAGTTGAATGGTACCCGGTGGTTTGGTTTGCTTCATGTATCCCTCGACATGCTTTTAACTTATGGCTCGTTGTTAGAAGAAAGTTAAAGACTCAAGACTTGGTTAGCATTTGGGACGTTTCGAACTATTTGGGTTCTTTATGTTCGTTGTGCGAATTGCAACCGGATTCTCACGACCACTTGTTTTTTGAATGTCCGTTTGCTATAGAAGTTTGGGATCGGGTGAAAGGTTATGCTGGCCTTGATTCGTCCAATCCTAATATTTATGACATAATTTCTGATTTAATTCCTATTGCTAGAAGACGCTTAATGTTAAGTATTGTTGCTAAGCTTGTGGTTGCGGCTTTGACCTACTACATATGGCAAGAGCGGAATTGGAGACTATTCAAGAAGGGCAAGCGAAACCCCAATCAGATATGTGAGTATATCCGTGCTTCGGTACGGTTCAAGCTTATGTCTTGCAAGTTTAAGAAGTCCAGAAGTGGTGTTAGGATGGCTCGGCTTTAGGAGTTACCTGAGGCTATATTTGTCTAGTTGTTTCCTTGTTTTGGTTTTGGCTCCATTAGGTGGTTTTTTTTCCTATTGGGGTCATTGGTTATGTAATCATTAGGTAGTGGTCATATGGCATGTCATATGATCTAGTGGCTGTTCAAGCTTAGGCTTGGGGTTAATGTGACTCTCAGTCACTTTCCATTGTACTTATTGGCTTTCTGGGTTTTTAATATAATTTACCGGGGTGAGTCCCTTTTTCCCCCAAAAAAACTAAAAATTTTAAATTCATATTTATTTTATGGATGAAATTATTATAATATATATTATCTTATTGTTCATATATATGTTTGTTGTGTACGTATGTTTACTTGACAAATATATCGTTCCAATGACAAGGATCATACTATGTGTATTTTCACATGCATGTGTGTGTCTCTCATTTATATGTGTATAATTGTAAAAATTTATGTAAACATTATTAGACTCATATTGACAAAAAAGTTTTTTTTAAATAACCAATTTTTTACATAAAACAAGTTTAATAATATAAATTAGCAACAACCAAATTTAAACGGTTTGAAACCGAAAAAACTAAAAAACCGAACCCCAAAAACCAAGAAACCGAAAAAACCAAACCGCCAAAAACCGAGTGGTTTCGGTTTTTGGTTTTATAAAAACCAAATATTTTGGTTCGGGTTCAGTTTTAGCCAAAAACCGACCCAAACCGAACCGTGCACACCCCTATGGAAAACAATATTATTGCGTCTAAGCTCATGACACTCAAACTGACTAGTGTATATATCAATAATGATATATATAAAGATAATGGCCCCCGTGTAGGTAATTGCCATATACCTATGAGTTTCAAATATAGTGCGTTTGGTTACCTATCCGGCTAACACAAACGGGATTCGTCAATCCCAATAGGCCTATTCACAATATTCATGTTCACTCGCAAGTGATTAATGGTCCATGATGGTGGGGGTCTTTTGGCATAAAGGGACTTAGACAACAGATGCAATAATATATCAGGATAGCATACATTTTGAAAATACTTGTATTCATGGTTTATAGCATGTATCTCCCTCACGGGTTTCTAAAATAGAAGATTTAAAGTGAGGCTATGAACTCACCTTAATAGTATAGGGAAATCTGATTGATGGCAAAACTATATCAAGTGAAAGTAACTGCTTTGTCACGCAACCTGGGGTGATATGTCAAGTCTTAGTGTGATAGTTTATGTTTCAAAACTTCATAAAGTTTAACGTATATCTTTGATTTATTAAATTATGTAAATATTGTATCGCTGTTTGGGCTATCATAATCCAGAGGCCATGTAGTATCGTTTGAGGAGCAAGGCACTTTAAATCGTAAACCCAGCAAACTTGTCAAAACAAAAACTCAAATGAAACCCTTCATATGAAATTCCCTAGTAACGTGATACGATAATATTTTAAGTTTCTTCAAAAGTTAGTTGATGATAAATTATGTTAAATATATAACGAAATAATGCGTCGATTTATGATTAATAACGATAAATGTTTCGGGTTTTAATAAAATTATATTTAAAGTTTGCAAAATTAGCAATATATACCCTTGGTTTATAAATTTTTACAACTTTAATCCTTTATATATAAAGTATATATAATTTAAACCTTTAACTTTGAAACTTGGAAAAATAGGTCCTTATAGTTATAACTTTAGAATAATGACATTTTCAGCCCCTTTAGTTATAAATTTCAGAAAGTTATAATATATACCCCTATGCATGGAAATATTTGCAAAACAAGTCCAAAAAGCCATGCAAGCTTATTTTAAGATTCCAAATGATATTTGCAGGTTATCGATTATTAGAATAAGCTAGATGTTCTAATGTAACAAAAGTTTAGAAAAAGGATTCGTTAGCTAGAAAATCAAAACAGGTCATTTTTAGGGTTTTAATAAAAAACACATGGGTTTGAGGATTCAAAGCTTCAAACAAGAGTTCATATATGATCTTAAGAGTATTATGAACATTCTAATACATATTATAAGCTTGTTGAACAAGAACTAAGTGTCCTAAGGGTTTGATAAGTGTCCTAGATAGCTAAGGTGAGTAAGGTATGCTAGTATGATGAGTAAGGGAGGCTAGAACTTGCTATGAAGATGTGGAAGGGGTGTTTGGAGGCCACGGCTAAGGAAGAAAGACAAGGAGGTGATTTTTGCAACTTGGTGAGCAAGGTGGTGTGTTGAATGGTTTGCATGGAGGTTTCGCTCTGACTATTCATAAGGATGAAAACACCCTTAGTACCCAAGTTTTAGCTATGAAAGGTGTCAAGAGCTATAGATAGATGACTAATGGAGTCTATAGGGTGAGTGTTGTGAGCTAGAAGTGTAGATTTGCAAGGTGGAAGGTGTATGAGGGTTTTCGGCTACAAGGAGGTGTCTAGAAGCCTTGGAGCTTAAGGGTGGTGATGGAGCTACTTGGTAGGCTGCTTGTGAGGTCATGGTGATGTCATAGAGGTGCTAGGGTGCTTGCTTGAGGTGCTTGGTTGCTTAAAATGGGTAAAAATGCAAGAAAAAGGGTGTCAGGTTCATTTCATTTCGGGGTTAGTGGTTTTAGTGTTTTAATTTCTTGTTTATGGTTGAGTTTAAGATAGTTTAGGGTTTAGGATTAGTGTTAGGATTAAGGTTTAGGGTTTAGGATTAAGGTTTAGGGTTTAGTTTTAGGTTTAAAGTGAAATTAGGGTTTTAGGGTTTCGTTTAGGGTTTAGGGTTTTAGATTAGGTTTTAGAATGATTTAGGGATTAGGTTTAGGGTTTAGAAGTCATGCATTAAGTGCTTGTACCTTGTGTTAAAGTGGTGGTAAGAAACCAAAGTGATTTAGGAGGTAAAATGACCTAATTTGACTTTCTTGCATTATTGACTTGTATATTGAGCTTTAGAAAGTTGTACATTGTTTTAGAGGGAAAAGATATTCAAATGTGGTGCTATGATACTTGTACACATGCTTTAAAGGCTTGCACATTCATTTTATATGTATACATTACATATAATTAGGGTTTTGATGTAAACGTTTACGTTTAATGCTTGTTTTGATATAACATTTTGAAAAGTACATTAAATGGATAATGTACTTGGTAAAAATGATATTAAGATATAGAATTGACATATTAGGATGTTTACATGATATAAACGTAGATAGAAATGGCATTGGTAGAGGTTGTGTGAGCTCGTTTACTTTAGAGATGCAAGTTACGTTGCATAATAAGATAAAGCAAAAATTTCCCTGTAAAAGGTGGTATATATATATATAATAGATGGATATTATAGTGCATCTAATTTAATAGATGGTTATTTATATTGATGAAAATTGCGGGATGTTATAGTCTCCCTCCCTTAAAAGAAATCTCATCCCGAGATTTAGTTGGATGCCGGAGTGGTGTTTGAAAACAGATGTGGATATTTGGCACAAATTTGATCTTCACATTCCCATGTAAATTATGGTTCTCTTTTAGAGTTCCATCTTACTTTGATTATAGGAATACGAATTTGTTTTAGTTGCTTGACTTCTCGATCTATAATCTCCACTGGTTCTTCTACAAAGTTGAGTTTGTCATCAAGTCGAAGCTCTTTCATTGGAATGACAAGGGATTCGTCAGATAAGCATTTCTTTAGATTAGAAATGTGGAAAGTACTGTGAACATTACTGAGCTCTTCAGGAAGCTCTAGTTTATATGCCACTGGGTCAGTCCGTTCAAGGATTTTAAATGGTCTAATGTACCGAGGGTTAAGCTTTCCTCACTTTCAAAAATGAATGATACCTTTACGAGGTGATACTTTTAACATAACACGATCTCCAACTTGAAATTTTAAAGGCTTTCGCCTTACATTGGCGTAACTTCTTTGCCGATCTCTTCCAGCTTGCAAGCGTTGTCGAATTTGCACTATCTTTTCAGTAGTTTTATGGATTATTTCTTGTCCTGTAAGTTGAACATCTCTAACTTCAGCCTAGAAACAGGTGATCTGCACTTTCGACCATAAAGTGCCTCAAATGGTGCTGCCTTGATATTGGCATTGTAACTGTTATTGTATGAGAATTCTACCAATGGTAAGTGTCTTTCCCATCCTTTTCCAAAATCTACAACACAGGCTCGAAGCATGTCTTCGAGTGTTTGAATGGTCCTTTCACTTTGTCTATCGATTTTGGGATGATATGCCATACTCATGTCTAATTAAGTATCCAAAGCACTTTGTAATGATTGCCAGAATCTAGATGTAAAATGACTGTCACGATCCGAAATGATAGATATTGGCATGCCATGCCAGGAGACTATTTCTTTGACGTATAACCTTGTAAGGGTTTCCATACTATCTGTCTCTCGGGTAAGGATGAAGTGTACAGATTTGGTAAGGCTATCGACAATGACCTAGATTGTGTCATGTCCGTTTGATGTTTTGGGTAGTTTTGTGATAAAATCCATTGTGATTCTTTCCCATTTCCACACATGAATCTCCAATTGTACCAGTAAGCCTGATGGCTTCTGACATTCTGCCTTAACTCTAGAACATGTTAAACATTTGTCAACGTATTCAACGATGATTGCCTTCATGTTAGGCCACTAATAGAGTTTCTTAAGATCCTAATACATCTTGTCAAAACCCGGGTGGATGGAATATTTTGATTTATGGGACTCATGCATGATCAAGTCACTTAGATTACCAAAGATTGGTAACCAGCTTCGGTTCTTAATACAACGAGTTCCATTAGGATGTATTTCAAATACTTTATCCATTCCTCGTAAGTTTTCAGCCTTGATGTTTTCTTCTTTGAGTGCTTCGGTTTGAGCTTTAAGAATTTATGAGGGTAAGTTTGGATGAATGGTCATAACTAATGATCTAACTCGGAGTGGTTTGATTCGTTCCTTCTGGCTTAAGGCATCTACTACAACATTTGCCTTTCCAGGATGGTAGCGAATTTCACAATGGTAATCTGCAAGTAATTCTAACCAACGGCGTTGTCTCATGTTAAACTCTCTCTGATCAAGGATATGCTGAAGACTTTTATGATCAATGAACACAGTACACTTTGTACCGTATAGGTAGTGTCTCCAAATTTTAAGAGCGAACACAACTGCTCCTAATTTGAGATCATGAGTGGTATAGTTTTCTTCATGAGGTTTGAGTTGTCGGGATGCATATGCAATAACTTTCTCTCTTTGCATTAACACCGCTTCCAGACCTTGATGGGATGCATCACAGTAAACAACAAAATCATCATTTCCTTCTGGTAATGCTAAGATTGGATAGCTTCTGTTTTAGTAGTTGAAAATCTGATTCTTGGTCTTCGTCCCAGATATACTTCTTGTTTTTATAGGTTAATTCAGTCAAAGACTTTGCAATCTTCAAAAAACCTTCGATGAATCTCCGGTAGTAACCGGCAAGTCCTAAGAATTGACGTATTTCTGTAGGTGTAGTAGGAGATGCCCAATTCTTAACTATTTAAATCTTGGTGGGGTCAACATGAAGTCCTTGACTATCAATTAAGTGTCCAAGAAATTGCACGATATGAATCCAGAAATCACACTTGGAGAACTTGGCATAAAACTTCTCTTTCTTGAGTAATTCTAGGATTATTCTCAGATGATTTGCGTGCTCTTCTTTGTTACGAGAGTAGATGAGAATATCATCGATGAACACTATCACAAATTTATCCAAGTATGGCTTACACACACGATTCATGAGATCCATGAATTCATAATGTCTGTATCTTGTTCTGAAAGCAGTCTTGGGAATATCTTCATCCTTGACTCTCAGTTGATGATAACCTGATCTCAAGTCGATCTTTGAGTAAACACTTGAACCTTGAAGTTGGTCAAATAAGTCATCGATCCTAGGTAATGGGTAACGATTCTTTACGGTAAGTTTATTCAACTCCCGATAATCGATACACATTCTGAAAGATCCGTCTTTCTTTTTAACAAATAAGACAGGAGCTCCCTAAGGTGAAGTACTTGGTCGAATAAAACCTCGGTCTGCCAACTCTTGAAGTTGGTTAGATAGTTCATGCATTTCTGAAGGATCTAATCTATAAGGTGCTCGGGCTACAGGTGTCGCTCCTGGAATTAAATTGATTTGGAATTCTACTTGGTGAACGGGAGGAAGGCCAGGTAGATCTTTAGGAAAAACTTCCGGGAATTCTCTGACTACCGGTATGTCTTCTAGTCGTTTCTCGTCCGACTTCTTTTCCATTATTTGGGCTACGAAAACTTGACATCCCCTGGATATATACCTTTTGGTTTTTATACAGGATATGAGATTTAGTCGGGTTTTACTTTGGTCACCTCAAATGATCAATGTTTCACCATCGATGGGAATGAGGACGACTTTCTCGTCATAGATGATCCTAGCATGATACTTGGATAACCAATCCATACCAATGACGACGTCGAAACTACCGAGTTTGATCAGCATAAGATTAATTTTGAAAGGTTGGTTTAACAAGGTCAGAGTGCAACCCTGGATAATAGTGTTTGTGCTTACTAAGTTTTTGTCGGCCATTTCGATATTGTAAAAGGTATCTATTGTAATGGGTGTAATATTTAGCTTAGAGGCAAGAGATATGGATACAAAGCTTTTATCGGCTCCAGAATCAAATAATACTCTAGCTAGATGTTGGTTTAGAAGGAACATACTCATGACTACGTTTAGGTTTTGATGAGCATTCCTATCCCTTAGCATGTAGGCTCTTCCCTGGGCATTGTTGTTGGTGGTCTTTCAGTACTGATTTGCATAATGCCCTTTCTCTCCACATGCATGACAAGTAACTATCATTTGTAGCAGATTACTTCCAGTGGCTGGCCCTTTGTTTCTGCAGTTCTTAGTCAGATGGCCCACCTTGTTGAAAATATTACACTTAACAGTGCAAGGTCCTGTGTGATGTAGAGTGCATTTCTTACACAAGGGACGGTTTCCAGTATATCCATTATTTTTAGTTGGGGTGGCAGCATAAGCCCTGAAGGTTTCTTGTCTTCTCATCTGTTGTGGTTGGTGGTTATTGTAGCGGTTGTTGGTGTTGGTGTTACGGTAGTTGTTGTTATTGTTGAAAGTTCTTCTGTCGTCAAACTTTCATTTGTGATCACTTGATACTTGCACCAGAGTGTGCTTTGTTACCTAATTCATTAGCCTCTGGGCTATGTTAATGGCTTCCTCTAGAGTTTGAGGTTTAGAGGCGGTAACATTCCCTTCAATACTTTGAGGCAATCCCCCGATAAAAACTTCCATCATTTTCTCAGAATCCGGCACCATAGTGGGACACAAGGTTGCCAATTCCTGGAATCTTCTCACATATGTCTTGAGATCATTCCCCTTCACAGTCAAATGGTAAAATTCGTCTTCCATCTTCTGGACCTCAGTTCGGGGACAATACTTCTTTATCAACAGCTTCTTGAATTCAACCCAGATAATCTTGTAAGCTTCTTCTATCCCAATAGGTTGGGCAAAATAATTCCACCAAGATAGAGCTTTTTCAGTTAAAGTACCAGTAGCAAACTTCACTTTATAGTCTTCGGTACAGTTGCTACGAGAAAACACTGATTCAGTTCTTTCAAACCAGCGGATGAGACCAATAGTGCCTTTCATACCTTTGAAGTTAATAGGTCGGCAGCTCACGAACTCTTTGTAGCTACATTGTCTTGCCACAAGAGCTTCTCTTGGTCTGGTGGTATTATCAGTATTTGCCATGTTAGCAGCTTGTGCTTCCATAGCTGTGGTAACACTGTCAGCAACTAGTTTCCTGATGGCAGCCTAAGTCATGGCTGGTGCTTCAGATGTTGACATCCTTTTGGGAGGCATTCTATCAACATAAGATATCCACGTAATAAAGACTTGATATCACAAGTCTTAAATGAGTAAAGGTTCAAAAATAAACATTGTCACAATAGTGATATCGAAAATCATAGATTAATTCTATCAAATAAAGTATCTATTGATTTTATTTAGAAATCATGGTATCGATTCATTTCGATAGAGACGGAGATGATGATATAGATAAGTTGTTTTTGGATGGTTATTATCGGTATTATGAAACAAACTAGGACTAACGGGATTGTCATTTTATTATATCATGATACAACTTGCACTTTCGTAATGTACATAGTCAAATTTACATGTGTTGTTATTTTATACCACACAATTGTGGATAGGTTAAAAATTTCTATAACTAGTATTAATCTAGTAGTTCGATGGTCTTTCTGGTGTTCTGGAGTTCATAGATTGCATTCGAAGGACTTTCCTGTCTGCTGGTGACGAACTTAGTTTTTCTTTGATGATTTGTTCTAGATTAGCAATCCTAAAGCGAGCCAGAGCAATCTTGTTGTTATTTCCCATTTGCTTTCTTTGAAGTTTAGTAATTCGAGCATGATCCTTTTGGAGTTCAGCTTCCAGATTGTCGAAATCTTGTTGTATAATTACATGACCTTTTCCAAGACCTTCTACTTTGTCTTCTATGTGCACAATGCGGTCGAGAGAGAGTTCATCCAGGTGATTCAAAATTTCCTCAATTTGCTCCTCGTGACGTTCCAGACTTGTCTTACAAGAGCTTTCTCTCATCTTAAATTCTTGAGGTAGGGCAGAAGTAGAGGAGAATGATTGGTTATGGCCTTGTTTCTTAGGTGACAATAATTCCTCCAGGAAGAAAGAATTCTGTGGGATTAAACATTGGATATAGCATGTGTGTAGATTAGTAGGACACTAATAATTGGTGGTGGAATAGGTGATTCTTTAGCATAGTATGCATGCATGACCTTCATATAGGGGTCATCATGAAAAAGTGAAAGAGTCGGTGAAACTATTGGAACTACATCAAATAAGTTATTTGAAGAGCTAGAATATGTTTTCCTGGTTAGAGTTGTGGACTAGATGTCCGGGAGAAGTCCGGGATATAGTCTGAAAAGTTAGAGGAAAAAGCATCCTCAATATTGGAAGTAGGATGGTTGGGAGAAGACATCGTTCTGTTAACAACCCAGTGGTAAATAACATAAGTTAGTTATATAATAGTATAATAGTTATGTACTTTACATATTATTCCAGAAGATGTAGTGCTCGTGAGGACTTTCTTGGATGGGAAAAAGAAAAAGTGTTATAGTTAGGTTTCACTTTGTTCTACTATATACCGTTGGCTCTGATTACCTTATCTTTTAAACCACCCTCATTTTTTGACCATATAGCGTAGCGGAACTAATCTGGATATTATTTCATAGTACAACTGGTCATAATCATAGAAAACGACTCGAAAGAGACGTTTTTAAAAGATAAGTTATCATTCATTATTTCATCAGAGTTTTTACAAACAGAGGTCCCAAAATCTACATGAAAACTCAATTAAAGTTTGACATGGAAACAGTTTTAGCAATATTCAAGTCCATACCACTCTTCACGTGCCAATAATATGTATAATGTGTGTCCTGAGATTAAACTCATGCTCCTAAAAAGGTCAACACAATGGTTGAGTGAAATTCAGTAGGTTTAAGTACGAATAGTGTGGAATGTTAGTCATCATAAGAGTGGTGTTACTAAAGTTGTAATAATTGCAATGGAGTACATTTATTATGGAAAAACAATATTTATTCGACGTCTAAGCTTCGCATGGTACTCAAACTGACTAGTGTATATATCAATAAATGTGATATAATAAAGAGAATGGCCTCCCGTTGTAGGTATGTTGCATATACCTATGTGGTTTCAAAATTTAGTATGTTTGGTTACCTATTCCGGATAACACTCAAACGGGATTCGTTATCCAAAATAGGCCTATTCACAATATTCACATGTCACTCGTAGTGATTAATGGGTGCCATGTTGGTGGGGTCTTTTGGCATAAAGGGACTTAGACAACAGATGCAATAATATATCAGGATAGTATACATTTAGAAAACACTTGTATTTATGGTTTAAAGCATGTATCCCCCTCACGGGTTTATGAAATAGAAGATTTAAAAGTGAGGCTATGTAACACCCCCATTTTGATAAATATAGCAGCGGAAGCTAATCTGGGGTATTACTTCATGAATCACAGACACAATCATACAAAACGACTCAAAAGAGACGTTTTTAAAAGATACGTTATCATTTATTTAAAATCAGAGTTTTACAAAGACAGGTCCCAAAATCTAGAAACATAAAATGTGAATGATAACAAGTTTTAGCCATCTTCAAGTCCATGCCACTCCATGCCATAAGTTGCTCAATTACCTGGGATAAACATGCATAAAAAGGGTCAACATAAAGGTTGAGTGAAATTCATAGGTTTGAAATGTAATAGTTGAATACAAGTTATCATAATGGAAATATTTGCATTGTAGGGATAATGATCATGGAGAACATTATTTATCATGGAGAACATTATTATCATGGAGAACATTATTATCATGGAGAACATTATTATCTTGGAGAACATTATTATCATGGAGAACATTATTATTGCATCTAAGTTCATGAATCACATATTTAAACTCAATAGAATCAGGAGCTTCTACCTGAGACATACTAGGAGTCACTATCAAAAGAGATACTAGGAGCTATTATCCAAAGAGATGTTGGGAGATATTACCCAAAGAGATATTGGGAGATACTACCCAAAGAGATATTAGGAGATACTACCCAAAGAGATATTGGGAGATACTACCCAAAGAGATATTTCCATGTACTTAGGCAATAATATATCAGGATTGCATATAGTTTAGAAAACACTTGTATTCATGGTTTATAGCAGGTATTACAGGTTTATAAAGTATTTAAAAGATTGAAATGTAAGGTTATGAACTCATTAAGTCTTTGAAAAGTAATCACATTGTGATAAGATAAACGAGTATGTAAAAGAGTTTGTAACAAGCATGTATCCCCCTCGCGGGTTTATAAAACATGTAAATAAGTAAAGGCAAGGTTATGAACTTCACAATGTATATTAAAAACAATTGAGCATGTATCCCCCTCGCGGGTTTATAAAGTATTTAAAAGATTTAAAATGTGAGGCTATGAACTCACCTTAACAGGGAAATCTGATTAACGCCAAAAGTATATCAAAGGAAAGGCGTCTGTATGGTAGTACGACGTTATCTACTCGGGCGAAAAGTATATCAACTTGAAAGAAAGCAGCTTCGTCACGTAACCTGGGATAATATGTCGAGTCTTAGGAAGATTGTAATCTAGAACTTTGATTCTAAGAGTTTAATATTGTTATGAGTTTGATTGGAGATTTTGGAATTATTGTATCACCGTTCGGGCCATCATATTTCAGAAGTCATTCAGTAAACGTTTGAGGAGCTAGGGCACTTTAAATCGTAAACCCAACAACTCAGTCAGAACGTAATACCAAGATGAAACCCCTTAATATGAAGCTCCCTAGTATTGTGGTACGATATAGATTCGGGACAAGATTTTTAAAAGCACATTGATGATGAATTATATAATAGTTATAACATAATCGGTTTTAAGCGTTTTGCTCAATAACTGGAAATGATAAGCACGTCAAGCTTTAATTAAAGTTATGTCTTATAAAGTTTTGAACACATTTCTACACTTTTTCCAATTTTTTTTTCCGTATTCTTGGCAAAGCTTTGTAAATAACCATTTTGGCTTCGTTATTGTTGCAAGCTTCTTTTTAAGATCATCACTTTGTTTTTCAAAAGGGATAACCTCATCTAATTTGGTTTTTGAATTTTGTTGAATAGGTTGAAAATCACCGTTAGTAATAACATGCCAAAGATCAAGATCTTTTGATTTAACATATGTCTCGAATCTATTTTTCCAATAAATAAAACTATCACTTTCAAAAAGTGGTGGTCTTTGCATGGATTGCCCTTCTAGATATTTTTCGGAATCCATAGATCGATCCAAGATTTAAAATACAGTATATTTTAAAAATCTTGAGTGACCTCGTCTCCTGATACCAATTGTGGAAACTAGAAGGGGGGTTGAATAGTTTACAGGTTTGTTTTACGTTTTAAAAGTTTGCTTTCAAAATACTTAGATTCGAGTTGTATGTTCAACCAATTAACAATATGAATCAACAATGTAAATATCTAAACTAATACTAAATAACAATGACAATAATATAAAGAGATAAGGAAATGAACAATCAAACCAAGACACTAAGATTTATAGTGGTTTGGCTACGAAGCTCCTCTTTTCCCTACTTCGCTCCCCGAGTATCCTACTCAAGATTTTACTATGTCAACAAGCTCCCTTTAGGCGGAGAAAACCATTTACATGTCGCTTACGTTGTTTTCCGACACTAAGCTAAATGTCGAGTCCTAATCTTAGCTAGAACCAATCTACCACTTCACAAGCACTACACAATCATAAGATCTACACTATCGGATTTACACACAATCTGAATCATACAATTACACAAGATAATTACAATAGAGATTTGATACTTAGAAGAAGAGAGGAGAGATCACTAAGTAACAATTCGTTTCTTGGCAAATATGAATGTTCTTCTCTTGCACTTGATAGAAGAACGAGAAAGATGAGATGAGATTGGATCACTTGAAACAAGATCAAACAATGTTAGTGATCAAGAGATTTAGAGAGAGAAAGAAGGTTTTTAGATAGAGAAAGAAGATTGGAAAAATTCATGCAAAAAGGTGTGTTTTTCTGCCATAAATAGTGTAGTATTTATAGACAGGATTTTCAACGGCTAGCTAGTGGCGATCCCGGCGGTCCCAGATTTATCTAGGGGCCGCCAGGCCTATAAGGGGGCCGCCACTAGAGTACGCTCTTGTTTTTGTCTTTTTGTGGGGAAGGTTTTATCTGGTATAGAAGCTTCCATTTTGGGAAAAAACCATATTCAAATTTTATTATTTAAATAAAACATTTTCTTTTATTAAAAAGTATTTTTGTATATTTATTTTGTAGAAATACTTTTGTGAAAATGTAATGGTTAAGAAAAAATATTTTCTTGATCACTAATCATGCTTAATGATTTGTTTGTACATACCTTAAGTGATTAATCTTAGAAATGGAATTTTACGATTAATAATTTGTAAACGTTTATTTTATCGTATACGTTTTTACATTTTGTTATTATCAAAACAGTGAGAGGTCGAAAAATATAAATAACGTTTTTAGACATTGTTTGTATTAACAGAAGTCACAAAACATCTTTTTGGCACCAGACGTCAAACGCGAGCAGGTTCTTCATTATTCTTTCACGTTGATCTTTTCGACTTTCTTTTGACGAATATATCGACCTTCATGAGTCCACAAGAAACCACAATTTCCACAAATTAGCTATGCAGAGCCTCAAACAAAGTGACCTAATCGATTGCACTAGTAACAAGTGTTCGTGCCAATATACACCGACTCATACCCCATTTTGTTTAAGCCATTTTGGATTCTAATGAAGACCATATAGAGAACGACTGATCCTCCTCTCCCTGATAGATACATGATGTTCTGCAACATGACGTCTCATCCCCCATCGTTTGTACCAATTTCCCTCTGAACGACTTACTTGCCTTGACTGTACCCCTAACCTTATTCGCTAATCTCATCAATCTAAGTTGTAGATACCCATTCGTTTGTTTGAGCGAACCCAAAATTGAGCAGACTTTTCAAAAATGTTAAGTTTGTAATAACAACTTGATGCTTACCTTAATTTCATGACAGTTCTTGTTTGATTGAGTTGCGGAGTTAAGTTAGATTCAAAGTTGTTACTTAGCTTAAGGTTTATGATAATTTTGCTCAAGGAAGGGAAAGCTTACCCTCGCCAATATAGCCGCCTGATAGTTACTTTAGACTGACACTCCTTTTCATTTAGTTGGATAAGCTTGGATAGAAATGCCATGATTTTAACTTTTAGTATTATTTAACCATTCCACATAAGCTATGACCACAACACTGAGTCCTCATTTGACTTCTAATTCTTTAGTGATGAAATTGACCTCCATTGAATTCTAAATACAAGCGTTAGTCTGTTACAATAAGAAAAGATAAAAATTGTTGATTCTAATATAGTAGGCTAGGTCGTTACACTGGAATAGTAGCAAAATTTGTCACCTTGACGTACAAACACCCTCTGGATTTTAGTGGTTAGGATATGATGAACCTTAAGTAAAGCCTAGTCGATGATTAACTAGTTATCACCCCATAGAAAGTCAGTTTGATAATTGATTTCATGTTATGAAAGAACCAAACAAAACTCTCGTTAGAAAAGTTAAGCAACTTAGACGAGATAATATTTTGATTTCAAACTTAGAGGGGACTCAAAGCGAGGACCCGAATTTACCTGGGAACGAGAGGATCAAATAAAACTCAAGTACCCACACCTCTTTAGCTCTAGCACTAGTTGAATTTTGGGGCAAAATTCTTTTAAGGGGGGTAGACTGTAACCTTTGCAAATTTTCCGGTCTTATAATGTGTTGTTTAATACTTTGATTTATTGACTTTAGTTGTTTCTAGCAGAACAGATACCGTGCTAACGGTAGCCAATCTATAATTTATTAAGTTAGTAATTCACTTTATGCTTGAATTATTTCTTTTTAAATGTTTACATCTTTATTTGATCACTTACCAGGAGATTTATCCCGCATTCGACTTAAAACGTCAAACAACGCATACCGGCACGTCAAATTTATGTCCATACTAAATTAAAGCATTTTAACTATGAATTTATTTCTTTTGATATTTTTAAGACTACTAAACTTATTTATAACACTTACTTAAAACATGAACTTTTGAGATTTCGTTACTTACGAACTAAGCACATTACAAGTCCCGACAAGAGTCTAAAAATCAAAGATGGGATACCCTCTTTGGATCCCATTTGACCAGCCCCAATGGGGAACACACTAGCATAAATTTTGGATCCCATTTAGTCCTTGTAACTTGTCCATTTCCTTCATTTTAAACACACATACTAAAACACCAAAAACACACATCAAAAACCCTTTATTTTTCCCTTCTCCTCCTTGGGTCAGACGAACACAAACACCACCAAAATCATACATTTTTTATCTTGTCTTAAGAACATGGAAGCTTAGATACACTCGGGTTAGGTTCTAGTGATAGTTTGGGTAAATAAACAACGTTTGGGTTGTTTGGTTGGCTTTAATCCCCTCCTAAAACCATCATTTTGTAAGTTCATTATTTCTTAATAATACTTGTACTTTTATTAATCTCATGATGCATAAACACTAGATGTACAACTATTTTTGTAAAATAAAAATGTTAATACAAATAATGCCTAAAAACGTTATTTATATTTTTTTGACTCCTCTACGTTTTGAAGATGACAAAATATAAAAACATTCACGATAAAAAAAAGCGTTTACATGTTATTAATCGTAAACTTCCATTTCGACATAAATCACTTAAGGTATGGATAAACAAATCATTAAACATGATTAGCGATCAAGAAAATAATTTTTCTTCTTAACCATCACATTTCTACAAAATAATTTTTTATAAAAATACACAAAATAGTTTTATTAATAAAAATAATGTTTTATTTAAAAACTTAAAATTTGAATTCAGTTTTTCCCCCCAAAACAGAAAATAACATACCAGGATCAACCTTCCCCACAAAAAGACAAAAAAAGAAGCGTCAGTCTAGTGACGGCCCCCTTAGTGGCTAGGCGGCCCCCAGATATATCTGGGACCGTCAAGACAGCCACCAAATGCCGTTGGGATTTCCTGGCTATAAATACTGCACTATTCTTAGCAGAAAAACACACCTCTTTGCACGAATTTTTCAGTTATCTTTCTCCCTCTAAAACCTTCTCTCTCTCACTAAATCTCTTGATCACTAACATAGTTTAATATTGTTTCAAGTGATCAAATCTCATCTTCTACCTTCTTCCTTCTTCTATCAAGTGCAAGAGAAGAACACCCATATTCGCCAAGAAACAAAGTGTTATAGATTAGTGATTTCTCCTCTTTTCTTCTAAGATCTAAAACTCTATTTTGATTATCTTGTGTGACTATGTAAGTCGGATTGTGTGTAAATCCTATAGTGTAAATCTTGTGATTGGGTAGTGTTTGTGAAATGGTAGATTGGTTCTAGCTAAGATTAGGACTCGGCATTTAGCTTAGTGTCGGAAAATAACGTAAGCGACGTGTAAATGGTTTTCTCCGCCTGAAGGGAGCTTGTTGACATAGTGAAATCTTGATTCGGATACTCAGGGAGTGGAGTAGGGCGAAGAAGAGCTTCGTAGCTGAACCACTATAAATCTTGGTGTCTTGGTTTGATCGTTCTTTCCTTTATCTTTTTATATTGCTTGTGTTTCTCATTTGTTGTTTGCATTGATACTACAAGTAGATAGTTAAAGTGATTGGTTCATATTGTTAATTGATTGAACATATACTCGAATCTAACAATTTTAAAAGTAAAATTTTAAAACGCCAATAGAACTGTAAACTATTTAACCCCCTCTTCTAGTTTCTACAAAAAAGTTAAAAGTTTACAAAAAAAATAAATATGTTCTTATAAGGTTCGCTTAAAAATATTTAGAACATAAAGTAAGTATCATTGTAATATTATGGTTGTGTTGGTGAAATAAAACTTTTGGTCATAAGTGCTTATAGTTTATTTTATTATTAATAAGCACACAAGTGCTTATTTAGCTTATTTTAGGCTTATAAAGCCTCGACCCAAAAAGGACAAATAAGCCGTGGCTTATTTAGACCCTTTGTCGATTTGACTTATTTTGTGGCTCTTTGGTTTAGCTTATTTGGATAAAAACAAATGCTTATTTGCTTATTCTATTGCTTATTAGTCTATTTTTGGGCTTATTGTATTTTGGTATATCCGTTTAGGCTTAGTGGACTGAAAAGCCCAATAAGGCCCATATAGCTTTCGGCTTATTTGGGTTAAGAGCTTTTTGGCTTATTTTCGTAACTTACCAAAATGGTTATTTTGGTTATTTGGTTTGTGGCTTATTTTCGAGCTTAATAAGCTTTGGCTTATAAGCTTATTTTTAAAATGGTTATTTTGGTTATTTAGTTTATGGCTTATCTTCATCTTCAAGAGATATGAGCTTATTGACTGACCTTCCTCCTGTTTACAAGCATGGAATGCTTTAACTATTTCAAACAGTTCTTGTTTAGCCTGCTCCTCGCAGTTCTTAGATCATATCATATGCCTTGTAGTTTTTCAGTACTCTCTGAAGATCAGGAGACATACTACCAAGCATAAGACATGCCACCTCATTTTGCGCATCATTTAATACTTCATATGTATCATGCACTGCTTGAGGTGCATCAGGTAAAGGAAGAGGGGCCAAAGGCTGTTCCAAATAAGCTAGTTTCCCCTCAGACCTAAGAATACATCTTAAGTTTCAATACCAGTTCATAAAGTTTGGTCCAGTAAGTTTCTCCTGTTGGAGAATCGACCTGATAGTCGTATTGTTTGTATTTTGGGCAGTAGAATCCATCTACATAACAATCAAAAGTTTAGAAAATATTAGTATTTTTGATAATAATCTCTTATAAAATTAACTACCCATGTTTATACATAAATAAACAATTAATGATCATATGGAAACCTTGGATGCATTAGGTTCTATATGTAATGCAATTCAAGATAATTGTAATAATCTGCCTAGAAAGGATTCTCCTAGTGATCCTATTGTGCAATCGGTGGACATCAATACCAAGTCTACATCCTATGCGGGTGCAGCGGGTGCAAGCACTATGACACAACCACAAGTTAACTCTAACTTTCGTCCCTTGGTGGTTGATCCTGTCTTTAATGATGTTAACATCTCTATTCCCCGTAAAGTTGTCAAAAAGGTTAGTGCACGCTTAGAACATACTCTTTATGGTTACTTTATTGGAAAGAGATTGACGTTTCCGTTGTTGAATACTACGCTTGAAACAAATGGGGTAAATATGGATGAATACAAAGGGCTTCTTTTTCTTTAAATTTGAGTCTAAGGTTGGTTTAGAAGCTGTTTTGGAGAGTGGTCTTTGGATGATACGTAACACTCTGATCATTCTCAAGAAATGGTCGATGTTTACTAGCTTTCTTAAAGAAGAATTGACTCGCATTCCTATATGGGTAAAATTGCATGATGTTCCTCTTCAAGTTTTTAAAGAGGATGGTATTAGCTTAATTGCTACATTCATTGCAAAACCAATTATGCTTGACTCGTATACTAGTTTCATGTGTAAGGATTCGTAGGGTGGGAGTAGCTTTGCTCGGTGCTTAATTGAGGTTAATTCAGAGGCTGATCTCGTGGATAGTGTTACTATTGGTATTCCCTCTCTAACAGGGGATGATTTCACTAAAGAAACTATCCATGTTGAATATGAATGGAGGTCGCCCAGGTGTGATGAATGCAAGATTTTTGGTCATGTCCATGACCATTACCCTAAAAAGATGGTGATTCCTCCTATTGTTACTACTTCTAATGTTGTTGCTCCTACTGTTGAGAAGTCTAACTATGGTTTCCAAACGGTGGGTAAAAAGAAGAATAGGAAAGGTAAATCCAAGTCTACTAATGGTGGTCAGTTTACTGGTCCTTCTGTTAAACAAACTGTTAGATATGAGCCAAAAGCAACTACAAGCGCACCATAGAAGGGAGCTACTAATGTGAGTAATCCATCTAAATCGTCATCTATGTTGATGACTGCAGATACTTCTCCAAAGAATGATAATTTTACCACATCTAATTCTTTCTCTACTTTGAATCATGAAGAAGATGATGATGAAGAAGTTGAAAATGTGTATGATGAATCGGCTAATTTAGTTCCAAATACAAATACCAGTGGAAGTTCACATTTCACGGCTGCTGATGGTTAGCTTGTTAATTTGAGTCATTTGTTCTAGTTGCAATTAGTTATCTCTAGAGTTGTAAGTGTTTATGGCATGTCATAAGCACTAGATTTAGGTGTTTATCAAGCTTTTTAGCTTGAGGTTAATGTGGTATTTCAACCACATTCCATCTGTACGTAACATTTTTGGTTTTAATATACTTTACCGGGGTAACCCTTTACCAAAAAGAGATCCAACTTTAACATTGTACCATTAATGGAAATGATCTACTAGAAATGGTATAACTCAAAAGGGTAATCAACGTCTGATAATTGCCAACATGTGCAACTCTTAGCCAATATGGGGCACAAGGCATCATAATCCAGAATTACAATGTCAAGTAGCATGTTTAACCCTATCGATTGCCATTGGGTAGAAATTCTAAACGACATACTCAATTTTAAGTCGTCCAATACAAAATCAGTAATTTCACAGTCTTAGGTCTGACCATACGATTGTTATATTACCTTGTTTATAAAATTTACCTAAAACTATTTTAGAGTAAAAAATTACAACTCAAGTGATTTTATACTTGGATTGCAATTGACTTATTTTTCGAGTAGATATTTGATAAAATAATGTCACTAAAATTGTGTATAAGGAAGCATGCATACAACCTTATGACACTAGTTCTTTTAAAACATTTCCATTTTCGTTTGTTTTAAAATCTTTCTATAAATCCCTCAATTTTATAAATTTTCATGCCATTTATAAAATTAGGGTTGCCATTTAATATTTCTAAGTATAAGTGATCTTACTATGGATAAGGTTAATTTCCCATGGAAAGAAATCAAACCCTAGTAACGATTAACGACATACTTAAAATACTGTTAAAACCGTTTATGTAAATTTTGTGTATTCTTGCATGTTCCGTCGCGGGTTCCCTTACGAAAACCACTAAACCCCTGCGTTATATAACATTTGTAAGAAAATTACAAAATTCACGTATATAGTTCATGATTTCGCAAAGTGTATGTATCAATATACACACAATAAGCATCATGTACTTTTAGTTCATATTAATTTTGAAAATCGTTTTTGCATAATTATAAAACGTCATAAATATAAAACATGCAAAACATATTAAGTAAAATTAATCTTACTATCTTATAAAACAAATTGATATCTCTCTCATCATTAATTTTTTAAGTAATCCAATTTTTCATGCATAATGTACAAGCTTTAATGCATACAACAAATAAACAAAATATATTACATACACTCTTTAATGCAAACAACATACAAACAAAGAAACATATTGTATCACTTTTTAATACACAATTAACACTCTTATTAAAACACCCATTATTTAAAAATACAAATATTCATGCAATATGTACAATTAACCAATGCACAAACACACACTTATTGACTGGTCAACACATTTAATATTATTCTTAAAACACCTCTTAATCTATTAAACACACTAATTAATGTTATTTTTAAAACACCCCTAAAATGAAAAGTACGTATTATTGTATACAATGTACAAACTAATTAAACACATAAAACTTCATACGATTTATATGCTGATACATATAGTTTAAAAACCAGAACAGACCAACGGGTTCAACCAGGAACATGAGTGGTCCCCGTTCAGCTAGCAAATAAAACCGGATTGCCGAAACCTATAAAAATGAGTGAATCAAGCCTGATCGAGGTCAATTTCTTTTTGTTTTTCTCCGGTTAATCACAGGGTACCCGCCGCCGCATCGCGCGGGTACCCTGCTAGTCATACTAAACTAGAATCAGTTACGCAATTAATTCAACAAAGGGTCTTCCCTAATATTGCAATTAAATAATTCACATAACAAATTCTCATGCATATATATTTAAGCTTAATAAACCATGGGTTACATGCATGTAATCCATGGTTGACAATTTAAAACAGGATAAATAAGCAACAAATATCTATAGCAAATTTAAAACGCAAATAAAACAAATAAGTATTTTAGATAAAACATGTAAAATATATCCCTATATATTATTACCTTATTTATGTGACCAATTTTAAGCAATATTATTTATATAAATAATTTCCTAAAATAAATTTTCACATAAAAGACAACAATTACACATATATAGGCGTCGAATTTTACATAATATTTACGTTTTTTATGTAATTACTACGCTATATGATTTGGCTCGTGATGCCACTGTTGGAATTGGTTAATCATTAACCCTAATATTACAAGAATATTCTACGAGCTGCGCAGCGGATATAATTCATATAACATAAATAATTAACACATAAAATATAAATAAGGAAACATACCGATAGCAATCAAGCTAGTGACGAACGCAAGCTTCTTTGAGTACACGCACGTGTGTAATAAACGTGCTTACCGAAAACTACTCCAAGTTACTAAAGTAAGTAACCTCCACGCGGTTCATACACTACACGTCAAGCAGTATCACCCGAATGCTAGTTCTTGAAACCCTAAAGGGTTGTTTGTTTCGATCGCACCAAGAGAGAGGAGAGACAAGAGATGATAATAATGAGCTTTAGGATCCTCCTTATATAGGTATACATGTAGGGTTTACCTAAAAAACATTCCTTGTAGGAAAAGATAGCTCAAAAGCCCAATCCAACCCCCTTGAGTCCTTTAGGCCGGTCGAACAAGTCCCCCACCCCCTTAGGGTTGACTTTTTGACTTTTCCAATTATTTATGGTTAATTACATTTAATTACTCATTAATTAAAAAGCCTTATTAGTTAGTTACATCTAACAAACTAATTAACGGCCGTTAGTGTTCATTCGTCGAATCATATATTAGTATAAATAATAAATATACAATTATATTATTATTAACATTAATATAATGATACCTAAATGTATAATGTATGTGACCCCGTAGGCTCACGTATTCCTAGCCGTATAAATATTCGTATGACATGAGCACAAACCAACAAGAACGTCTTATCTAATTAACCTGGAGTATCGGGTAAGTTGCCGAAACATGTTTAATTCTTATTTATTTATTTATTTTCTATTTATTTCTCATTTATTTATTTCTTGTTTACTACTCGTTTAATTATTTCTTATTTACTTACCTTCTTATTTAGTCCTGGAATTTCTATTTATTTTCTTATATAATACATATATGTATGTATATCGTACTTTGACATAAGTTCATCGAGTCAAACTTATCAACCACCACACAAATAATGATACAAAACCTTTTATAACAATAATGCAAATCCTTTTACAAACTCATATGCATCATTTTCATATAGCGTATCTCTAAAATAAAACATTATTAATAGGTTGTGATTGGGCACCATTGCACGTTATTCTGTGATCCTTTATATCAGCTACTTTCATCTATATTTAAGGTGAGTCTTCATATCCTTACTTTTAAACCACTTTCCTTGGGGGAAAATGATACTCAAATCTCTTTTAAACCGTTTTACTACTGTGCTAAACTATCTTTATGCTTTTGGACAATATTCATATGTGCTCATAATTGCGTACTTGATACATGATCTATCTATGATGACCATCTTATTAATTCTTCATACAACTACTTAGCCGACTGTGTAGCTCCAGCTGTTAGGCGATAGGTTTGGAAAACTATAAGCGCTTTGGCCACTATTGACTTGTTGACTTGTTGATTTTACTTTCTAAAATCATTTACGTGATATATTGACTTATGGTTTTATTATCGGGGTTGACTAACGAATCACGTAAAGCCTTCAACTTATAAAAGTCATAGTCATATTACTCAATTTCATACTTGTAATATAATACCTAAAACGGGTTTTAGGTCTTACATGACGATTATCAACCAATATTCGCATCATCAACAGATTAACAACTATTATCAAGTTATGCCAACATCAACTATTTCATACCATGGATATATCAAACTAATTGTTTCATTCTTAACACATAACCAAATCATCAACTACTACTATCATAAACAATCACATATCTTAACACTCACTTTAGATACACATATCCAACTAGCAAAGTCTTTAGCATTTGACCATGCTTTTTAAGCCAAGATTCATATGTCTTAAATGCATTAATTCATAAAATACATAATATGATATAAATATATATAGCATATATTATAACTAAGTTTACTTACCTTAGCTCAAAAGCTAAGTTACCAAGAAAACCAACATCAACATCACTTGATTCCCTATACAAGATTCACTAACATCAATAAACATTTCCTCAATGTATAACAAAATAATGGGATTGACATAACTCATTTACATTCCCAAATTACTTCCTAACATGCATGTGATTCTCCATCATGATCATATGTAAAAAAACCCTTAAAAATCACCAATTTAATTCGAAATCATTAAAGGTACTAACCCATTAGCATAAATACTTCATTACTTATTTTAAAACCAACTTTACACAACCCTTTGATTTGGTTTATGGTGGTTTTGAAATAGAGCTAGATGTAAAGTGTTACACTGACATTGGGTTCCAAAGTGTTCGAGATGATATTCTGTCACACCTCAAAAATTTTAGGTCAATATTTTAAACTTTTCCGATCATTATTTTTGACTTTTATACGTTACGTTTGAATTTGGCAGTTTACCGGGAAGTTAACCCGCGTAAATTAGAAAAATGTCATCGGACGCGTTCCGACTTTGGATTTTGATTAGTTTAAATATTATATGAGTTATTTTATCTTTTCTAAGTGTTTCGTAGTTTATGATCACCCTCGGTATTTATTTTTACGCTTTTACGTTTAAATTATGTTTTTCGCGTTTTTGACCTAACAGAACTCCGGAAACCCGAAATCTTTTTGTGTAAACTTTAGTTATCGTCCATCTCATGTTTATAAGCCAGAAATTTCGTTCACTCTCTCCCCTTTGTCATATTTTGGACGCCTAAACCAAACCAAATGAAACCATAAGTCTTGAAATTAAATACAAGAGCATCTTTTATAAAACTAGTGCATGTGTGTGAAAGTGACATATGAGAATGTCATTCTCATGTACAAGAACTTAAAGAAGACCAGAACATGTGATCTTTTGTTGGACTCATGCAACCTTTGACTTGAAAATTCAAATCTAAGACCTAATACATGAACCATGGTCCTAAAAAAAATGAACCAAATGGTCCTTGTGGTTGTTTCGGCCGAACTACACACACACACACTTTTGGTGTGTGTTGGTTGCTTACTTGGTCATGTGGTGACTAAAAACCCTAACTCTTGGCCTATAAATACATACACATATCACACTTAGGGTTTCATATCATTTCCAAAGTCACCAACAAAATTTTTCTTTCTCTTCTCTCCTCTTGAAGCTCACGGCCAAACACACCCTTTTAGGGTTTTCACTTTCTTTGATTTCTTGCATAATCCAAGCATACAAGGTTCATTTCTAAGAACATCTAAGGTGGTTTGAAGTATTGGTTCTTTGATTTCAAGGGTCTTTCAAGAGTTTATAAACTAGGGTTTTAAGATTTGTTGTTGGGTTTTATAGATCTAGTATTTTGGGGTATATATCTTGTGATTTCTCTACTTGTTCTTCATTCTTGAAAGTGTCTTGAATCTTTTCTTGTGATTTACTTATGTTCTTTCATATATTTTCAAGATTCATACATCCATATGTTGTGTTTTTTTTGAAAGATTATAAAACAAGATTTTATAAATAATGATGTTACTTTGTTTCACTCGTTAAATAATATATTCTTGGTGAGATGAGAGTTGGATGAGAGTTGCAACAATAGAAATAAAGGGATTAGGTTAGTTTTATGAATGGTTTTGTTGTTGATTAGTTGTGAATGAAGATTAGGCTAGATTAGGCACTATTGTGAAAGTTTGGTGTGATTTTTGGAAGCGTTTGTAGAAAAGGTAGTTGTTGATCCGAAATGGTTTTGAGGTTTTGGTCGACCTAAAAATGTTTTCATTAGGCGTAAAAGAAGTTGTTGGATAGCTTATTTCAAATAGATAGTTTTTCATATATCGCACATTAAAATTGGACTTAAAACGGCCAAGTTATAGCCAAATAAAACTTGAAATATTTTTCGGCAAAACCGAATGAATAGTTGCTGATGTAAATAGTAAAATGGGTTTTCGGACATTTTTGGACTTTCTAAACACTAGCGAAACATATAGTAACACATATATATTGATTAGTATCATTTAAAGACTTCGTTAGCATATTTTAGGAAAAGCGTTAAGGTTACTAAAAATAGTAAGTTTGGTAAAATTTAGCGAAACGGACATAGAAGTTAAGCGATTAAGGCTAGTTAGTTTGTTTTGAAAATATGGAAACTTAATAAATATAGGGGACGGTATTAATGTCCTGAAACTAAAAACTTTCCTAAAATAGAAACTTACTAAAAATGGTAATTTTTGGTTAAACGCCAAAACTTAATGAAAAACTCTATAATTTTATTTTGTCACGTTTTGTTAATCAAATCAAAGCAAACACACATGGATGTCTTTTGGTAATGAACATATTGTGCAATTCTTGGCATACTTTCTGTGTTTCTAAGACGCGTTATTATTCTAGGTCGCGGCTCGATTTCTATATCATCTTTTACTTGTGTGATTTATCATTTGCTCATCTTGCTAAGGTGAGTTCATAGCCCCGCGTTTTACTATCTTTACTTTACTACTTTAGGGTGAGAAACATTACTTGTTTTTAAACTATGGACACAGTTACTTTATGTTTCCTTTTTCCTGATTACGTGTTGCCTAAGTAGCGAATAGACTAATAATGCCCAAACTATCATGAACCGTCAATTGCTTAACCGAAGGACTGGTTAAGTAAGCACGAATGTTGTAAATAGATCTATTGGGACTAATTATCCCTATCCGGGTGAGTAGCGCTCACTACCCACGAGGCTCCTGATAAACGGATATATACCATGTCGGATTTCACTAGGTGATCTTGGACAGATACCTTTAGGGCAAATTAATTCTTGTTTGGCATATAATATGCTTCCTTTTAAATTAAGCTTCGGTGTCATGAGCTTAGCACAACAGTAAATACTTTTTATGTGAAGTTGTATCTGTTATAACTGTCACGTGCGTACTGTGAACTTGTGGTCCACTTTTAATACTAAATTCAAACCTATGAATTCACCAATTTTATGTTGAAGTTTTAGCATGTTTTTTCTCAGGTGCTTAGCTGTGGATGTCTTTTCTTGCTTTATGGTGTTGCCTTGCATTGGACCGATTTTCAAGAATTATTATTATCTATGTTAACATCGTTGTCACACTTTGAAACATTTTATTCGCTTCGGCATATTATCTTTGAACTTATGTAAAACCTTAACTATTTTTAAATTAATGCAACGATGTTAGATTTACAAACGTACCCTTAGATGTCTTTCTTTGTATCTTGTATGATGTATATTATGACGTCACGCCCCTGGGCACGTGTTTTTGTCCAGGCCCCGTTTGGAGGTGTAACAGATCGGTATCCAGAGCCAAGGTTATAGAGAACCAGGTAGGGGTAGAAACGAGCCGAGCCGAGCCCGAGCCTGCTAGAGCTCAAGCTCGGCTTGTTTATATTTTAGAAAGCTCGAGCTCAAGCTCGGCTCATTTCGAGCCTTAAGAGTTGAGATCGAGCTCGGCTCGTGTATAATATATAAAGCTTGAGCTCGGCTCAAGATCGGCTCGTTTGTAATGCAATTATAACAAATAAAGCTTCTCTTCCTAAACTTACTTATTCGAGCTTGTTTATCTAAAGCTTGTTTATTATTTTGAGCTCGTTTACTAGAGATTATTTAGGCTCGCAAGCCTAGCCGAGCTTTGTACACAAAGCTCGGGATCGGGCTCGTTTACTAAATGAGCTACAATTGAGGCTCGAGCTCGGGCTTGAGCTCGTTTAGGCTCAGCTCGTTTGAGCTTTTTACCAATCCGATCCTGAGCTTTTCACGAGCAGCTTGGCTCATTTCCACCCCTAGAACTAGGTAGTATATTTAGGTCTGGTCTATAACTAGTATGTGATCCTACGTGTTTAACTGCTTACGTATATAAGTACTATCGATAAGTATACGGGTATTAATTATAATACTTCTTCCATAATTATATTACGTATAGTTTTGCCATGACTATACCTCACATCTATATTTTTCCTGCATTACACTCATTGGCATGGTTTGATATAAAGGGGATTTATATAAACTCTTGCTTGTGCAGGTTATGGCAGCTCTGGTTATTTTTATTTCTTCGGACGTATCAATCGAGAGTGTGGGATCCTCTTTTCCATGAGTTATCCTTATCGGTTCTATTTCTGTTAAGGTCCCGGTTGCACCGGAGGTGGGGCGGCTGTAGTTGCCTCACCTGCCAGGGTGCTCAAGCTTGATACTCATTCATCGTCAGAGGCTGATCTATCGGAGAGTTCACTACCTCCCATATCTGTAGCACCTATGGTTTCACCTTTTCTGTGTTCAGACGATTCAAATTTAGATACTGAGATACCCGAGAGGCATGTATCACCTACTACTTATATTCCAGAGATCCCTACTGCTCCCATTTTACCCGCACCATCTGCTATTATTATACCATCGTCCGAGTTTCCACTTGCACCTATTGTTGCACCACTCGAGATTTGTCGACAACAAGCTATCCTTATCCGACCCGGGGAGGACATTCCTATTGGTCGACTTTACCTTACTCATCCTGGTAGGCCATGTAGGGCATTGACCATGAGGAAGTCAGTTAGACCTTTACCTTCTCATTGTTTAGCTTTGAGGTACACATCACATCACTTGGATCATTTTACTTCCAGATCATCATCGAGTCATTCATCTTTGGATCATTCATCTAGGCATTCTATTTCGGGTCATTCTTTACCTGGACATACACCACCAGACACCACCTATGCTAATTTATCTACACCACCGAAATTTGTTCATTCATTACTTGTTAGGACTCTACGGTGTAGCGAGGCTTATCTTCGTTAGAGGTCTGCCCCACTATCTACCATGTATCTACCGACGACATCTGATTCGTCAGCTAGGGATTCTTCTTTTGAGTCATCTGCTGGGCCATCTCGCAATATATGCAAGTCTCCTGTTGCTACCGTGACTTCATCTGTCCATGCTATGAGAGCTTTAGTTCCTTCCCGTGCTGATCTTCTTCTACCTTGCAAGAGGTTTAGGGATTTTATTCCACCAAAGGATAGTGTTGAGGAGGACATTGAGGCTGATGCTATGGCTATTGAGGTTGCAGTAGATAAGGATATTAAGGCTGGGATTGATGTAGGTATTGATATGGAGGTCAATGTTGGGGTTGATGTAGAGGACAAGGTCGAGTCCAGTGATAGGGGTACTATAGAGGTTGGAGTGGATGTGGTTGCCGAGATTGATATCCATGATGGTATGCTTATGCCCGATGCTGTAGAGCATTTGGAGCAGGTTGAGGAGGGTTTGCAGGATATTTATGATCATGTTATAGAGATACCTACTTAGAGGATAAAGGACATTGAGAAGGGACAGAGAGAGTTAGAGTCGAGAAGTTTGATTGCTGGTGGAGAGAGAGCTAGCTTACTTGATCAGGTTGCGTCCTTGGAAAGGAGCAACGCGAGACTTCGAGGCCCCATGATGATGGAGAGAGCGAGAGCCAATAGGTTTCGGCGATGTGTGAGATTTATAGAGAGTAAGCTTAGGCAGATCCATAGGTTCTGCTACTATGACAGGATGCGATTTAGGAGATTAGAGACATTCGCTGTGAGGCATTTAGGTTTTCTTCCATGATGATGTATATGGACTTTGGACTAATAGTAGAACCAGATGTTAGTAGTTTTAGCATAAATCAAGTTCCCCATTATGGGTTGAATGTAACCGACTGATGCTTTTATATATGATATGAAAAGCTTGTTTTGATTCTCTCGCGTATTCGCCTTTATTATTATTTACTTGTTCTAGCAAAAGGGTTCTCTTATATTTCCTTTATAACATTAAATTACCATTTATAATGGCTTTATCTCGTTGCGAAATTACCGTGGTGTTATGTCCTTGTGTGTAGAACATGTTATTCACTCATTCTGGTATGTACCCGGAGGCTATCGGGAGAACTACCTTAACGACGAGTGGAAGGAATCGGAAGCGTTAGGCCTGACTTATGGAAGCGACCCGTGCTTGCCAAATCGCTCTCGAGGCTGAAGTCAAAGCTATTATAGGCTAAGAGTTAGTGGCGAAGATAATAGAAATGATGGAAATGGAAATGGTGGAAATGGAAATCTAAATGAGAATGGTAGAGGTGATAGACCTGTTGCTAGAGAATGCACATACCAGGACTTCATGAAGTGTCAACCACTCAACTTCAAGGGAACGGAAGGAGTTGTCGGGTTGATAAGGTGGTTTGAGAAGATGGAAACAGTGTTCCATATCAGCAATTGTCCAGAGAAATACCAAGTCAAGTATGCTACTTGCACACTGTTAAACAGTGCACTAACTTGGTGGAACTCACATAAGAGGACTATTGGGACTGAGGCTGCATTTGCCATGTCATGGAGAGAGCTCATGAAGCTAATGACTGAAGTGTACTGCCCAAGAAATGAGATTCAAAAGATGGAATCTGAGCTGTGGAATTTGACCGTGAAGAACAATGATTTGGCTGCTTATACTCAGAGATTTCAAGAGTTGACTATGATGTGCACCAAGATGGTCCCCGAGGAGGAGGATCGGGTTGAGAAATTCATTGGAGGACTCCCCGATAACATCCAAGGGAATGTAATTGCTGCTGAACCTACAAGACTGCAAGATGCTGTTCGAATTGCTAACAACTTAATGGACCAAAAGTTGAAGGGATATGCTGTGAAAAATGCTGAGAACAAAAGAAGATTGGAGGTCAATCAGAGAGACAACCGTGGACAGCAGCCACCATTCAAAAGGCCAAATGTTGGAGGTCAGAATGTGGCAAGAGCCTATACGGCTGGCAACAATGAGAGAAAACCGTATAATGGACCGTTGCCTCTCTGCAACAAGTGTAAGCTTCATCATGAAGGGCCATGCACTATGAGATGTGGGAAGTGTAACAAGGTTGGGCATTTGACCCAGGATTGTAAGGTCACAAATTCCACTACTTCTACTCAAAGGGGTCAAGTAGTGAATCAGAAGGTTGTAACCTGTTTCGAGTGTGGAAGGCAAGGACACTACAGGAGTGATTGCCCAAAGCTGAAAGATCAAAACCGTGGAAACAAAACGGGAAACAAGAATGGTGTTGGTGAAGCAAGAGGAAAAGCATATGTGTTGGGTGGAGGAGACACTAACCCCGTTTCTTCTCAATAACCATTATGCTTCTATGATATTTGATTCGGGCGTCGATAGAAGTTTCGTGTCGACTACTTTTAGTACTTTGCTTGATGTAACCCCCGATACCTTAGACGTTAGCTATGCTGTCGAATAAGCCAACAGAAGAATTTCTAAACTAATACCGTACTTAGCGGCTGTATGTTAGGATTGTTAGGCCACCCATTTAATATTGACCTAATGCTAGTAGAACTTGGTAGTTTTGACGTCATCATCGACATGGATTGGTTAGCGAACCATCATGCGATGATAGTCTGTGATGAGAAGATCGTGTGAATTCCCTATGGAGATGAAGTTTTGATAGTTCAAGGTGATAAAGACGGCAAAGGAGAGAAGTCGAATTTGAGCATTATATCGTGCACTAGAACTCAGAAATATATTAAGAGAGGTTGCCCAATTTTTTTGGCACAAGTTACGAAGAAGGAAACCGAAGACAAGTCAGAGGAGAAGCGACTTGAGGACGTGCCGACTGTATGGGACTTTCTGGAGGTCTTTCCAAAAGACTTGCCTGGATTACCACCAACGCGACATGTTGAATTTCAAATCGACTTGGTCCCAGGTACTGCACCTGTAGCACGCGCCCCGTATAGATTAGCACCGTCAGAATTGCAAGAACTGTCTACTCAACTACAATAACTCTCTGACATGGGGTTTATAAGACTGAGTTCCTCACCCTGGGGAGCCCCAATCTTGTTTGTCAAAAAGAAAGATGGATCTTTTCGGATGTGTATCGATTACCGTGAACTGAACAAGCTGATTGTGAAGAATCGATATCCACTTCCAAGAATCGACGACCTGTTTAATCAGTTGCAAGGGTCAAGAGTCTACTCTAAGATCGACCTAAAATCTGGTTATCACCAACTCAGAGTTTGGGAGGAAGACATCATTTAGAACATGCTACGGTCACTATGAGTTTCAAGTGATGCCGTTTGGACTGACCAACACATCGGCAGTATTCATGGATCTGATGAATCGGGTATGCAAGCCATATCTGGATAAATTCATGATCTTTTTTATTGATGACATCTAGATCTACTCCAAGAGCAAGGAAGAGCATGCAGAACATCTTAGGTTAATTTTGGAGTTGCTTAAGAAGGAAGAATTGTACGCCAAGTTTTCAAAGTGTGAATTTTGGCTGTCGAAGGTACAATTTCTTGGTCACGTGATTGATAGTGAAGGCATTCACGTGGACCCAGCTAAGATAGATTCAATCAAGGATTGGGCATCGCCCAAGACTCCGACAGAAATTCATCAATTTCTAGGTCTTGCTGGCTATTACCGACGATTTATCAAATGTTTCTCGAAGATTGCCAAACCTATGATGAAGTTGACTCAAAATAACGTGAAGTTTGATTGGAGTGAAAAGGCAGAAGCTGCATTTCAACTGTTGAGGCAGAAACTGTGTAGTACACCGATTTTAGCTTTACCTGAAGGTAGTAAAAACTTCGTGGTTTACTGTGATGCTTCTCGTAAAGGATTAGGCGCAGTTTTGATGCAAAGGGAGAAAGTCTTAGCCTACGCGTCACGCCAACTTAAGATTCATGAGAAGAATTACACAACTCATGACTTAGAGCTTGGAGCTATAGTGTTTGCTCTCAAAATGTGGAGACATTATTTGTACGGCACGAAATGTGTTGTGTTCACTCATTATAGAGTTTGCAACATATTCTATATCAGAAGGAGTTGAACATGAGACAACATAGATGTTTAGAGTTGTTGAGCAATTACGACTGTAAAATTCATTATCATCCGGGAAAGGCGAACGTGGTGACGGATGCCTTGAGCTGAAAGGAATGGAATAAGCCACTACGACTTTGAGCCTTGGTTTTGACGATTGGTCTGAACCTTCATGTGCAAATTTTAAACGCTCAAGTTGAGGCAAGAAAAGAAGAGAATTTCATAACCAAAGATCTGTGTGGTATGGTTAAGAAGCTAGAGCAACGTGCTGATGGAACGTTATGCTTGAATAGGAGAAGTTGGATACCTTGTCGAGGTAATGTTGATCCCACTTCAATAGATCGAATTCCTTAAGCTTGTATAAGGATTAGTTATAGATAAATCTAACACAACTATAGTAGAAACTTTATTTTAATGTATTAAAGATTATGCGGAATCTACTCTTTAATATTAAGAAGAACTATCAATGAAATAGTAATTATATGAACATATAATTCAACAAACAAAAAGCTCTAATATTATTAATGAAACAATACGAATACTCTTAATAGTATTAGGGTTACAAAACCTTGAAGCTATGATAATTCTATGAATGACTCATTTTTTATGCCTATAACTCTATGCCCTAAAACCTCCTTTTATACACCAAGGAGTCCTAAACGGCTTACAATACTTTCCTAAGAATATCAAATCCTTTAAACAAATAAGTTATACATATCTTTTACACAAACAACTCATATAAATCACATAAGCAGTACTAACTAACTTGGCAGTACTAACTTCTTCACTAGCAACATTAACTCCTTTAGCATCATTAACTTTGTACTAACAGTAGTAACTTTTATACTAGCAGTAGTAACTACTTAGCAATTTTTCTTCTAAGTCTTTGAGCAACACTAATATGCTCTAGCAGTAGTAACTTTACACTAGCAGTACTAACTGTGTACTGGCAGTTGCAACTTCACCAGCAGTCTTAAACACTTAGAATAATTTTCATTGAAATTCTCCAGCAGCACTAACTTGACTGAGCAGTATTAACATCAATAAGAGCAGTAGTAACTCCAAACAGCATCAAGAAGCTTTTAATCCCAACAATCCTCCCCTAAACTTGATATTTATCTCCAAAATCATCAAGTTTCTCCATTAAAAATTCCATAATCACCAGGAGGATGCTTCCAAACACTTCATTGATTCTTAAGCTATTTTGTGAGAAGTTTAAGAAGCTGATATGCCATTTCACTTAAATAATCAACCTGAAGTTTCTTGTTCAGCATATCTGTAATTGTAAGTGGTGTAAGGGGATATCTCTTTTCTATCATCATGTAAATCATTCCAGATTACAAACTCAAGAAATGCACTCTACATGAGTCAAATAGCTTCCAGCTTAAAACTTTGTACCTTTGTTGCAACTTCCAGATTTCATCTTCTACAAGTGATTCAAACATTGTTTTCAAATTATTCTATAATACCAGATCTAAGTCTTCCACTAGTCTTGTTGACTCATATTTAGCTTTTACTAGCTTGTACAGATCTTCTAAATCTTCCCTGCTAAAACTTTTAAGCATTTGACTAAAGACCCTGTACATTTGATACTTTCCATCAGCTCTCACTATTTGATAATAGATTTTCTTTCCTTCTTTGTAGATCTTCTAGTCAACAATAC
>BQNB010052717.1:0-35756 GCA_026074375.1 Tanacetum coccineum | reverse complement strand
TGAATGTAAACCCGTAGTCTGTTAGCTGTGATCGCATCCATAAGATTTGAGCACAACACCTAGATAAGGCAATATATTCAGCCTATGTACTCGAAATCGCAGTACTCTTTTGCTTCTACCAGCTAACCAGTTTATCACCTAAGAATTGAGCGCTTCCTGGTGTATTATGTCTAGTGTCTTGACACCCCGCGTGATCTGCGTCTAAATATGCTGTTAGAGACATATCGGTATCCTTCAAGTACTAGAGACCCATGTTAATGGGTCCCTTTAGATTTCAAAAGATCCGCTTAACCACATTTAAGTGCTTTTCGGTAGGCTTTGCCTGATACCGGGCACATAAGTAGACTGCATAAATAAGGTCGGGTCTAACTGCTGTCAGATACACGAGGATCCAATCAGGCCACGGTAAAGTGTACCATCAACAGTGTCCCCGATATCATTCAGCAGTTAATGTCCTTTTACCACCATAGTGTTTCTACAGAATCACTAGTAGCAAAGCCATATTTTTTAATAATTTCAAAAAAAAAAAAAAGTCCGATTTTGATAGGTGTATGAAGATGCATCTGAGGACTTTTAGAAATTTGTAATCCTACAATGAATGAAATCTGCCCATCATTGAACATCAGGAACTAGTGGTCATTTAGTGGTCATCAGATTAGAAAACTCATTACACAAAGCAGTATTAGTGGATGCAAATATTATATCGTCGACATAAATTTGTACCAGTAATAAGTCGTTTCCTGCTTTCTGTGTTGGATCAACTGCACCTTTGTAGAAATGTTGTGAGATGAGGAAACTTGACAGCATGTCATACCATGCACGTGGTGCTTGTTTGAGACCGTAAAGGGCCTTTTTGAGCTTGTACACATGCAATGGGTAGTCCTGATCAACAATTCCTTCTGGTTGAGAAACATAGACCTCTTCTTTGAGCTCTTCATTTAAGAAAGCCGTTTTGACGTCCATTAGAAAGATCATCATATTCTTGTTGCATGAAGATACGAATGGCCTCTATTCTTGCAACTAGTGTAAATGATTAGTCAAAATTGATTCCCTCCTATTGCCTGAATCCCTGAGTAACTAATATATCCTTATTCTTTAGTACCCCACCAAATTCGTCTGTCTTAACCTTATAAATCCATTTTAGTTTGATCAACATGACTTTATCTGGACATGGCACCGATTCCTAAACTTGTAGTCTTTCAAATTAATCTTCTTGCATTGCATCAATCCATGATGGTTCGATCATTGCTTGCTTGAAGTTCTTTGGTTCTACAGAAGTTAGGAAGGCATCAAAATAACACCACATGGCGTCAGTTTTGAGTTGCTTTCTGGTGGAGACTGAGCGAGAAGGATCACCGATCACATCTGCTATAGGATAATCCTTAGTCCATTTACCAATAAGTTCAAATGCAGTGTTGGTTGGTCTCACATTAGATGACGATCCTTGAGAAGTTGAGTCTTTATGAAGAAATTCGTGAAGAGGATCATCATGAAATTGTGATGTTCTTGGTGATTCTTCAACACCTTGAGAAATAATTAGAGAATGTTCTTGTTCTTGTGTTGATGTGATACTTGTTGATGGTGCATCTTGGTCAATGGATGTAGACACAGGTGAATCGGCTATATCAACAGCTCTTGGTGCAACAGCTACTAGAATTGAAGAGACAGTAATACTTAGAGAATTGAAATATTCATCGAACAAGGGTTGGAACAAACTATCCCAATCATCTCTATTTGGTGGATTACAAGGTTGTTGAGGAATAAACTATCCCAACACATATGGATTGAATATCCCAACACATATGGATTGAAGATCCATATGTGTTGGTAGAAATATTACGATATTTAATCTATACATTCTCTTCAAGTTTTGGTGAGGACAAAAATGTAAACTATAACACATAACGTAAAGTGCTTAAGTTACTCGTGATCACAAATCATCAATGCATTCATATGACAACATCTCTCGACGTCTCAAGTCTGCTTCAACAAAGTTTACACCCGACGTAAATCACTTAAGGTGTGAATAAATAAATGCTTAATGCATTTTATGATCAAAGGAATTTTTATTCAACCTCACATTTTTTATAAAAATGTCACAAACATTTTTATAACTTTTACAAAACTTTTTTAGATTTAAAAGAAATGTTTTATTCAAAATAAATATTTTGAATTCAAATTTTCTACCTAAAAACGGCTAGAAATGTTCCAGAAAACACTTCCTCCAAAAAAGACAAAAAAGGAGCATCTGGGCTGGGCGGCCCCCTTAATTATAAGGGCACCCCCTTAATAATTAAGGGGACCGACACCCTAATTAAAGGGACCGCCCAGACAAAAAGGTAGTTTAGTCTGCCTATAAATACTGGACTATTCCCCGCTAATTTTCTCACCTTTTGCACACACTTTCTCTCTGTTCTAAATCAGTTTATAATTAGAAATTTAACCCAAGTAAATCGAGAGTAATCGTCAACAATTACCAAGATATACTTTTTCCCGTTAATGCTCTCCACACGCATCGGGCCACAAAGATCCATATGCAAAAGATATAGTTTCTCTTGGTTAGTGTCCTCAGCTCTGAGTTAATGAGAAGATTTCTTGCTTTTTCCTAATGCACACGCTGAACACAAATGATCTTTCTAAAATTTAAGCTTTGGAATACCTCGTACAAGACTGTCTTTAGCTAGCTTGTTAAGAGTACCAAAGTTGAGATGCGATAAACAATGGTGCCATAACACCAGCTCTTAGTCTTTGAAGCTTTTGATAGAAGACAGATCAGAGAAGTCTTTAGCATGTCATCAAGAGAAATTGTGTACAAATTTGTGTCTCGGGAGCCTGAAAGTAGATCAACACCTTCTAAATTTCGATTAAAGCAAGTGTTTTTCCGAAATGAAACTTCAAGATCCACGTCACAAAATTGTCCAACAGAAAATAAGTTATGTCTAAGCCCTTCAACATAATACACCCTGGAGAAAATTACGTTCCCCTGCTGATAGTCACAGAATAGCCAGTTGATCTTAGTAATCTTGGTCATTTAATATTCCGATCATTTCCACTAAAATTTTTAACGATGTTCTTGAGCTGAGAGCGGTTCTTCTGTGGATATGTTTTTGAACTCCTTCCAGGAGTCCAGATACCAGATGGACGACTGGACAACCTGTCATTGATAAGAGAAGAAGAAGATGGAACATATGTAGCCTTGGATCCCCATAAATGAGTGGGTTTTGAGTTGTTAGCAATTTTAGATTCTACAATCTTAGTTGTTTTACTGGAACCTACTGATTTTATTTGTTTGTGTTCAGAAACTATCAGTCTTTAATCTCTAGTTATTGGTTGTTTCAGCTGACTTTGGAGTGGTTTTCTTTAAGATGCATTTTTTTTTTGGAGTGAGCCTAGTGTAAAGGGACATGTTGTTAACACTCTATAGTGAAAAGATTTTTCTGTTGGTCTTCCACTTATATCCTACATCGTGAACTTTACCAGTAGGTTTACCATGCTTTTTATCTTTTTGTTTCTTCTAGTTTAGATTTTGAACGCAACATTCACATCATTTCACAATTATAAGACACGTTATCTGAGTGCAGGCAAACAAATATTTTTCAGATGCCACAAATAGATTATCAACTTAGCATTTACTTTACTTAATGCTTAACAAGTGCATTACATGATAGGATTTAGAAATAAGGAATTCTCTGATTAAAATAGATTTGAACTACCTAGGGTGGTCTTCTACTTTTTGATTGCTACGTCGGTCGGTCATGTGATTCCTTTTGTTCTTTGTAAGATTGCGTTGATGATGTGCTTCTTGAGTTATGCTTAGAACTAGATAGTAAGTTTTACTCCTGTAGAAGTCAATAAAGGCTTGTTAGAATATTTGGTTTTAAGAGAATCAGTCTATTTGGGAATACTGTTTAAAGATGTGACAGGTTCAACAAATCTAACTCTTTTGTCCTTGTTAAACGGTGTGACAGCAACTAACTTTCACTAGGTTTTGGTGAATTATGGCATGTTCTGAGAGGCTTTAGACAAACTATTCCTGAACATGTTTTGTTAGAACATGCAGCAGATTCGTAATTTGAGGTTACAGTTGGATACTGTGTTTTGCCTTTTTCTACAAATCTATGAAGTGTCGTCCAGACATATCTCTATAGTCTTCTAATGTAAACCTCATGTGCATCCCTATTGTCTTTCAAGCCTATGAGAATTAGGTTCTATTCAAGCTTGAACATTAATGGGAGCTATGAGTGGCATTTGGTTTTGAAAACCATAGTATGACATAAAATTTTCCTTTTTGGTTACCTTAGAATTCATTTTTTCAATGTCTGGGAATAGGCAAAAACCCTTTTATTGAAGTTGAGCATTTAAATCCGAATTTTCGAGAGACTTTGCATTAATTTGAGAAATTAAAGAGTTACAATGTTCTTTTGATTGAACCCGTGTCTTTCTAATTGAGTCAAATTAGTCTTTTGTAATAAATTGGTTGTCACATGCTATTTCACCACATTCTTTTCTTAAATTTTCATTTTCAGAAAGTAATTTTTGCGCATACTAGTTCCAGTTCAAATGTTGATTGTTTCAATCTCATATCAAATATATTTCTTTACATTTTCCATACTATCTTTTCCACTCAAAGATTTGATTCTTTCCTTCAACTTTCTAATGACTGTGTCCTTCTCTTGTGACTGAGCTTTTAATTCATTTATTTCAAATAATTTATTAAATGTGGGAGCATTTAGATTTTCACCAAAATTTTCCCTTTGAAAAATCTTCTTTGATTATGTTGTGTTGAACTTATCATTCTAATGAAATGCAATCTTTTCTAAGAATTTGAAACTTTTGACAAGTTTATCGTAAGCCTTCTTTTTCAATGAAATCTTTCTTTTTGAAAAGCTCAGTCTCAAGTTCTAGACACTTATTGCAATTATTCACACATGACTTTTTCACATCAAGAATATCCACAGAATTCGCAACAATATGCATAATTTCTTGAGACATGATTTGGTTCAAGAGTTGATCATTTTTCATATTCCTATAAGTTGTTTGTTTTGAATTTCAAAAAGTTCTTGTTATACAGAACTCGATCAAACAGAAGCCTCTATTTGGTTAAAAATTAGTTTGTACTTCAGTAATTTCTTCTAGAAGAGTTTTATCAAAAAAGCATTAAAACTGTGTGATTTTAAAAAAGTTTTAAAAACACAAATTATTTTAGTTACAAAACATTCTTTTGTATGTTCAAAACCCCAAGACCCCGCAGTAATAGCATCCGATGTTAGTCTCTTTTTCACCACTTTGTTAAAATTGGCTAGTTATATTTTTGGCCTTTTTAAGACTTTTCATTTACCAAATTTACCTTAGAAGTTCACTGCAGCTTCGATTCTAACGGTGTATGGGATGATAACATGGTGTTTTAGAAAGGGGACGAATATTTTGTAACCAAAGAGCTTGTTCTGTTTTTGTTTTATGCTGTCAGTTCTTTTTAAGGACAAAACGTTTTTCAAAAATCTTCTTTAATTTATTCAATTTTGAATAGTCAAATGGGAGATTCTTAATCTTATTTTCTATTGAAATTGGATCTTTTTGTTTATCAAGCATCTTTGATCGACTCTCTTCTTCTTAAATTAATGTATCTTCATCTTAATCACGTAAATACACAGCATATTCTTTAGTAATAACACTACAATCCTATAATGTTGGTTGAATCCGATATGCTTTTTTTTAAGATGTTTTAGATATGGATTTTGATAACCCAGAGCAGCTTGCTTTGTGAGGTGTCATCGTAAAAAACTTGTGGTTTCGTTAGCATATGCATTGCTTGTGTAGATCGATACATCTTCAAAATAATATTCTCTGAGTTCTTTATTTATTTTTCCAAAGCAATTTTCTTGTCAATGTTACTTAGACTTTTTTCTTTAGACTTATTATGAAACAGCTATAAACGTTTATGATAAAGACTCCTTTTCTTTGACATTATTAGAAAGAGTTTCTTTAAGTTTATCGATCTCCTATTGAAAAGCCGCAAACTTTGCATTTCTATCACGAATTAAATCATCCATTTGAGAATCTATTAATTTTTCCCTTTTATTCAAATCTACATTAAGTCTTTGTTTAAAAATGGCGATTCGTTCTTTGTATCTCTCAAGCTCAGGGTTAAGATCATCTACACATTTATTTGTCTGGTGTTCCTTATCTAAATGCGCTACATGATTAGACCATTTGTCAATAAGGATAGCATCAATAATCATTTGTTGCAGAAGGATAGCTATCCTGAATAACCGTATCTTGTGACTCTTGCAAAATTTATTTAAATATAAAATTTGAAATCTGGTTTTCCCCCCAAAATGGAAGCTTCAATACAGATACAACCTTCCCCACTAAAAGACAAAAAGTGAAGCGTAGTCTAGTGGCGGCCCCCTTATACGGTTGGCGACCCCTTAATTTATCTGGGGCTGCCGGGACTGCTATTGCCAGACTGTCAACTTTCAGCTCCTATAAATAATGGGTCATCTCTAACTGATTTAATAACTCTTTTGCACGAATTTCTCTTAGTTCTTTGTCTCTTTAGATCTTACTAAATCTCTCTAAATCTTTGATCATTTAACTTGTTTAATCTTGTTTAAATGTGATCCAATCTTCTACTCTTTCCTTCTTCCCTCAAGTGCAAGATAAGAACTTCGGTCATCTTCAAGATCCGAAGTTATGTAGTCTAGTTAGTCGATTTGTAACATTTGTTACATATAGATCGAGTCTATATCTTCCAATCTTTAGTAGTGTGTAGATCCAAATGTTGTATATATTTGGATTGGTTTATTGTGGGTTGGTTAGTATTTTAGGCCTTAAAATACATTGGTAAAGTAGTAGATTAATTCCAGCTAAGATTAGGACTCAACATTTAGCTTAGTATCAAAAAATAATGTAAGCGACGCGGTTTATGTGTTTAGGCCATAAAACACAAGGTTTGTTATGTTGGGCCATAAAACATAACGGGTTTGGTTGTACCCGAAGAAGAACTCAACATCTAGCTTAGTGTCGAAAAATAATGTAAGCATTGGTAAAAGGTTTCTCCGCCAAAATGGAGCTTGTTGATTAGGGAAGTAACTCTCGAGTTGGATACTCGGGGAGTGGAGTAGGGCGAAGAGGAGCTTCGTGACCGAACCACTATAAATCACCGTGTCGGTTTGCATTTTCTTTTACCTTTCGCTTTACTTATTTCTTTACATTTACCGCTTTACTTTTATACTTGCATTGTGCTTATGATTGTGTGAATGGTTGTGTATATATTGTTAGTTAAGGTTGTGTAGTTCTTTGTACTAAATATTGTATGTGTGGTTATATTGTTAGAATATGTGTTAGCTATTGTTAACCTATTATCGACACTTCTCATATTGCGTCAAACTTGATTGGCGATTTGATACAAAAGATTTAAAGTTTTTAAATGGAAACATATTCACCCCCCCTCTACGGTTTCCACAATTGGTATCAGAGCCACGTCGCTCTAGTTTTCAAAACAAATGGTTTTTAAAATAGAGTACGATCCATGTATCAAATTACCCATGAAGGGGGATTAAATATGAAAAGTGTTTTGTTGTTTGATTCGTACTAGTTTTGTTATTAAATATACTTTGTATACTAGCTTGAAGGAAAATTTTCTCAAAAGAACTTGGAAGTGCCAACTTATGTTTGTCTAAGTCGTAAGAGTAGAAATGATGTCTAAAACACGAAATTTATGTGCTGGAACAACTTTTTAAAGTCCTATGTTCTACAGTTAAGTCACCAAATGATTTTGAACAAAAAACGTGTTTTTGGGTCATTGGTGGCGGTCCCATAAATGTTAGGGCGGCCCCCAAATATATCTGGGGGCCGTCACCTTTATGGGGGCCGTCTGTCTGTTTTAGCAGAATTTGGCAAACTTCGAAAAATCATATAAAATCAACCGTAAGTCCGTAGAAGTCGTGCCACCCGCCATTTCAAAGATAATTGAATCTACTTTCATTAAAAAATACTTTCAAGTCTTCTTTCTAAACTTAAATAAGTTAGATATGCAAAATACTACATAGTGGTCAAAACTTTGAGTTTCGTTTTAACGTAAAACTTGTATTTTACATTTTCCTTTGAGTCGGGCATTTCTAATTGATATATCTTTGAAAAATAGTGTATTTGTCATTTCAAAATGTTGATCTTAATTAATTTTTGAAATGGGGAGAACTGTTTTATTTTCAAATCAAATCAAGTTAAGTATACATCGTTATATCTAATATACAAAACAACGACGAATATCCTTATGTGTATGCTAGATGATTATGTGTGTTTACTTTTGTTTCAACTTGGTTAATAGATATTAATATGTAATCATTACTATTTGTAATTGAGCTAATTATATATATAAACACATGTGCCATGTATGCTATTTGTATGTTACTAGTTTTTGGATTATGCCTAATAGGAATTACGCTACATTTCTTGCGTTAAGTTGCGAAATTATTTGTGCATTGCATATAGGCATAGATCATTATATTTACAAGTGTTACATAAACATCTTGTAGATCATTTTGAATTCTAGTAACCTTCTTAGGATTGAGAGTTCAATAGTAAGTATGTTGGAAAATATTGTCATACGATAAACGTTAAAACCCGTCACCAAAATTCCCAACACGTTAACTCTCTTTCAACAAGATGTCTAAATCTTTTTATCATCTTGCGTTGTTTGACCTTGGGTTGGTTAAACAAAATAAAAGATTGTATTAATACATTGGTAATTAAGTAAAAGAAAATGAATTTTTAAACTTTGTTTGTGCTTGCATTGTTTTAACACACACATAATTATATTCTTTTTTTATAAACATATAGTATTTTACAAAGATGTGTGTTGTATTAAAATGGTTAGAAAAATCATTCATATACTAATAAAATGTCAAAAACTATGCATACAATGCATATCAACAAATAGTTTTTCGCACAAACAAAATATATGACTATCTTGAAGTAAGAAATTAACTTGTCATTGTTCATCAACCTCACACTTACAACTAGTCTTAGGATTAATGGAACACACTATGAAAATTTTTATTTGTCTAGCTTTGAGGTTATATCAAAATGTAATAAGATATATTATCTTAAACCTACATACTCAATCACACTTAATTGATATGAAAATAACGACATCATTTTCTAAGATGATAAGAATATGCATCGGATCATAACTCACACTTGTGTAGATGATGTTATATTGATTCTACTTGTCTAATAGCTGTGTTCCAAATATTTAGCAAATATATGTATAAAGTACACAATGAAGTAGGATTGACGACTTGAATGTTTCATCCGAAATATTCAAGTAATTTACCTTGCAATGCAATTGGTAAAGTCATCGTCTCCGAAAAGCTAAACATGAGGAAATGCACAACATATGTAACTTTGCTCAAACAATTCAAAAGCACAACTCAAAACTTAAACTATCTTCTCATTAAAACTTTCTCTTACTTTACCAAATAAGCAAAATATTTCTTCTTCACCAAATGAGAACCCTTTAACCACCTAAGGTTAACATATTCCACAAACCATTATTGTGCTTTCTTTCAATTAGTGATCTTAAAAGGATTTCGAATATGAAGATGATTAATATTCAAACGATAATCAATCTCACTATTCAATCTAATTACAAAATTAGAATATGAACATGAAATCGAGACTAGGATTTATCTAGATCACAGAAATATCAATAAAATGACCATAGATATTTTTCCGAGTCTACATGTTTAACCATCCTTGGTTATTACATAAAATCACAAAGTCGATTGCAAGACAACAAGATTAGTCATCGAATTGCAATTCACACTTACAATGAAGATGTTTCATTGAGTCTAAAGTGTTCAAATGTTGTGTTATTATCTATGGTCAAATTGTACATGCTAAACTTAACACACTCTAAGTAGGATTGACGACTTATGAATTTCCATCGAGAAACTCATAAGTACTCCAACTTGATAAGCAAGACTTGGATGTCATTTATGAAAACTCAAATTGAGAACTCTCATAACTTATATAATCTTCTCCTAATAACCTAATGTCAGCACCATCTCCCAAATAATAAGAAAATGATCCTTATCTAAATTTGGCACCTTCACGGATCGATGGATCCTTCGTCTTAGAATTATCTTTGGTTTGGATAAATCCGCCCTATGGCATTAGATCTAAAACATCTTCCTCTTGTGAATCACTTGCTTAAAAGTCCAACATACATGTAACTAACCTTTAGTAAATCATCATTATTTATATAAAGAAACATTCACAAGATCTATTGAGGTAAATAACCTTAATTGGATTTTTTCACAAAAGGCATGCAAAGGTGCATTCTTTGAACACTCTCAATATAGAGCATTACACATTGTCATTCTTAAGCATACTCCTAGGTCCTAGATGACTCATTCTTTCTTATACCTACAACAACTTGGTTGCTCTCTCATTCAACCTTCACACATCTTAATTAGGATTATGCGAACTGGAATTAAAGCATGTTAGTTGAGTCATATTAGGCCTTGTATAAAAAGACAATACAAATTTTATCTTTGCTACACTTCATTAGGAAAATATAGGAATTCTATTTTGTCTAACATGAGAATGACTACTAGAGACTCTATTGCACTAGAAATTCAATTTGACCTAACGGCTGAATTGCTTCCAAGAGTGAAGTTGGGTTCGTGGTATAACCCTTAAAAATGGTCGTGTTTAGCCTAAATTGAGCACCACTAATGATAGTCTCATATTCATTCTTTAATTTGATTAAATGGCTTTTCTTAAATATGCCTAATGATAGTCTACATCGATTGACTTTGTATCTCATTAGGAGTGCACACAAAGCCAATAGAAATTAGGCTTCTATTTAGTCAATCTAGACACAATGCACCTCACATATGTGCTTTGAAGTTTTAAGATGATAACTTGCTCCCATGTAATGAAAATATATGCCTTCATGATTATTTTGATGCTCAACGTTTATTCGCTTAGCTATTAAATTCATGTCTATTGATTGAATGCATGTTTGTTGTAAAAGCGTTTGCCTTTTTCTAACAATTTAGATAAAATATCTCTTAGTTTATATAAATAAATGCTCCTAATGCTAAATGCACTAAACATGTTTTACATGATGATTACATTAAATTTATCATGTTGTGTTTGCGTTCATCTTACTAACTTTCATGTTAATTGTGCACCTACACTATGTTAGGTTGATGTATGATAAATAAGTTTTAGATGTCATACAGTCTTATACATTAATCTTGTTGATTATTGTGTTAATGCATGCTTAGATAAACTTGCATGCTTATATCTATATGTCTTATACATCTATGTATATATTTTCTCACACTAGAATATCTTTCTTCGCGTCCGGGTCACTAATCTAAATTTTCAAAAGAGTCATAAAATGGTCTTAAATCTTCTAGAGTCTTCCTTCACATATTTCTTTAATCACCATCTCCCTTTCTTCCAAATAATCCACTCTTTGTCACAGAAAAGTTAGATGCAAATCTAATACCCTTCCAAGTAGGTTTGACAACTTAAATATTTAATCCAAGATATTCAAGTATCTTTAACTTGCAATCGCAAACGTTAAAATGAGTCATATCGAAAATCCCTATTCAAGCCTTTTAACAACATTAGTTAAAACGCTCTCTTTTCTTTTCGACGACAACTCCTCTTCTCTTCGACGAAAACATCTTTCTCTTCGACGAACACATTCTTTCTCTTCGAAGAAAACATTCTTTCTCTTTGACGAAAACACTCTTTATCTTTTGATCACACCCCTTCCTTCTCACTCAACCACGCATCTACAACCATAGAGATGGCTAATCTCTTTCTTTTATTATTTCCGCTATCACCTTTAAGATAACCTTATACCTCGTCATAAGATTGTTTTATGAACATTCATAATACTCGAGAAGACCACCATCCGTCTTGATATTGTCAAGCTCGTCGCCTTCATCTTTGTTTGTTTTCTTCTTTATTATCGTTATTATTATTATTATTATTATTATTATTATTATTATTATTATTTTTGCGTATGAAACACACCAAAGATACATCACCATTTCCTTCAGGACAATGTTCAAATGGAAACATCTCCATTCGAATAGGTTGCGTCTTAAGATAACATCGTCGGCATTCTTTCTTTACCTCTCAACCGCAAATCGTTAAATTGTCTTTGTCTAGGTCTATGAATGATGGAACATATTCCGTAAATCTTTCTTTTCTATTATACTAGTCTCGATTATAGTCTATTCTCTATTCCATGTATCGTGGCAACTTAACTACTTCATCCGAAGTACTTTAAGTATTTTTAATTAGCGAAATGCAAATTAAAATGTCACTCCTTTCACAAAATTCGTCAATCCCTAAACTCCTCTCCTGTTGGCGGTCCGGCGGCCCTAGATCTATTCTGGCGGCCCCCAGATATATCTGGGACCGCCGGCAGCAGGCTTGAAGATACTTAGTCTCTTTCTTTTCAAATATTAAACAAACACCAACGCCTTCTCTTATTTTGCTGCTAAGATCTGACGTCTTTCCTACACCCAAACCTATACCCAATATCTCTCTATAAATCAATGGGTCATCCTCATATCCTAACACTCACAAGCATCCTTGCTTATGTTGTTAATAGTCAAGTGAATTTCATAATGAAATGCGTCTCATACTTAAATATAATCCTTACAATCGTCATACTCACAAATCTCCTCACATCTTGGTCCTCACTTCTCGTAAACTTCTTTTCTCACCTCGAATGGTCTTTTCACTTCTAAACGGTTCCTCTTTTTCTCAATAATCTTCTCACTTCGGATAGTCGTTCAGACTTTAATAGTCTTTTTACTTCGACGTTTCTTCTACTTTTAAAACGTTTCTTTTTCATCTTCTTATAAGTCTTGTCTGCTCTACGTATCCTCTCGTATAAACGATTCTTCTCTTTTAATAGTCTTGTTACTATTAAAATTCCTCCTATATCTCTCCTAACTTAATTATTTCATCCAAAATATTTAAGTAATTTGCGAAATGCAAATGTCACTTCTTCATTAAACTTGCCACTTTCTAAAAAGTGAAGAACATAAAGAAGATATTCAATCTTCAAGTGTTATTGAGCCTCTCATTATTCTTCCACCATGAAAGAACTACCTCATTTCACATCTCACCTTTGTTCTTTAACATTGTCAACCAACAAAACACCAAACAAACCTTTGAATTCCCAATCATCCACTTTTGTCTTGATAGGATCATATGTACATCACTTGTTAGTGCAAATGATATATCAATCTTTTTTATCAACCTCTCGTCAACACGTTCCTTCTTTAGTATCACTCATCCTTTCCCACTTTTCAGCTCTATGGAATCATTTTCATTCACATCCAAGAGCACATCGTCTCCATCCTCGTCTTATTTTTCTTTTTATTCTTTGAGAGTATATATATATATATATATATATATATATATATATATATATATATATATATATATTTGACATATTTTGCTAAGATATTAAGTGTCATTCGTCTACTTTTAAAAGGGTCATTCTCATAATATTTTTATGTCAATCAATCCAATTCTCGTTTATCAAAAGTCGGTCTAATCTTTCTCTGTAAACATACGTCTTGAGTCTTTTAATTATATCATTTAGATTGTTGTTTTTTTAAATAATGATTGCATGTGTCTAGCTTCTAACTTTCTTTCAAAAGTGTCATACTTTAGAATAATAAAACCTAGAAGTGCATGTCTAGTTCCCCGCTAATGTTTTGCTATATGTATATGTGCACTTGTCTACTAACTTTGTTTTGTAGCACAACAATATCTTGATTCCTTGGTGCCCCAAACAAGGGGGAGCATACACCGAGGGGGAGCACTTTGCAAAAGTTTTGGTTTTTTTTTTTTTTTGGGGGGGCCCTTAATTTAAAATGCATCGAACTTCTTGAGCATCGATGGTAATTAGTTGATCCATGGATCAACTAGATTCAATATACAAGGAATGCAACTATCATGGGGATGCAATAAGCAAGGGGGAGCTATGTGGTTTAATAGCATGGATTTAGTTTAACCATGATGATAGAAGACTTCACTAGGATGATGCAAGCTCACCTTTATAGGAAGATAGGATTAGGGATTGTCAAATACGATGAGGGGTTTTTGTTTTTTTTATTTTTGTTTTTAATTATTCATACTTCATGTAACATTTCTTAATTTCAGGTCATTTTACGATTCCTATTATTCGTCACTATTTATTTTGGTCCGATACACTTTTACTTTTAATGTAACTTTTAAGCTAAATCGCGTAGACTAAAAATAATCATTCAACATAAACGCTCACCAAATAAGTTAAAGTTTACATCAATCAAGTGTTATATAATTATTAAGAAGATAATTATTAACTTTGTGTATTTTATTTTTATTGGTCACATAAAAGGCTTACGTTTCGCAATAAAATACATTTAGTCACACCTCGAAAATACCTAGACTTGCCTAGACTCAAACCAATACCCACTTTAAACCTTAAACACAAAATAATTCAATTCTTGTGTTATCAAGCCAATATGTCCGAGTATAGGTAAACAAAAACCATAATATAATGAATTCCTACACTACATTGTACAATATCATTTTAATTAAGACTTGTACCATTATAATCTTAACAAGATTTTGAAAACCCTTCTTCCCTCCATAATTCTACACGTCCCATACATAAATACAAACTAGAAAATTCATTTTTTCTTCTAACTACATTTAATGCTAGGTTAATTTAACCTGGATTAATGTCTCTACTAGCTAATACACTTTGGTATTACACTTTTGATCCTTTATACCCCGTGATCCCGTTGGTAACAACAACGTTATACACATCTAAGATCTATTAAAACTCCTAGTTAAATCTTGCTTCCTTGATCTATAATTAATGAGGTATACTTAAGATGGTGTTGCAAAACCATTGGGAGATAGATTAACTAGAAACACAAAACACTTATTGGGCACATTTTTTTGGTTAGTGTAGGAACTAGGAAAGCTAACTAGCTCATAAGCCTATATATACCCATCTACACTTAACATATAACACTTCTTGAAACTCATAAACACACAAACACTCTAAGCAAACAAACCATTTTGTTTCTTCTCTTGTTTTAGGTTATAAACTGCGACAAACACCCTCACAATTCTTATTCGAACGTAGAATTAGTGCTAGGGTCTTCATACCAAACCATAAGGGAGTACACGAGCCAAGACTTGGTTAATGGTATAAGATTTGAAGCTTGGGTTTGGTATATGATCGTGTATACGATTTGGGTTGTCATTCTACACGTCCAAACTCGAAAACAAATCGCTAAGACTTTGTAAGTCAAGTCCTAACTCGTGTACATTCATATCTCATTCGTTTTCTTCTTATCTAGTCGTACGGGTCATGATAACTTGTGTTTAACAAGTTAACGTGAGCGTGAACATGCATGGTTCAACCCATGCATGGTACACGTACATATGAATACGTATACAAGACTTGTGTGGTGCTAGGACATGGTAAAGTATGTACAAAATGATTTAATATGGGCTAAACATTTTCATTTAACTTTGAGTAAGGAAACCAACGTAAATGTTATCACTTATACTTGCAATACTTAAAGTTTATACGTAAACTTTACTTAAAACATGATGTCTTGGCTTGGGAACATATAAACTAGCGTATAGAATGAGTACATGTGATAAAACATGATTAAATAGTAGCCTAATGTGCTTAACGAAAATCTAATTAGACCTTAGAACCACTAATAAGCTTAAGGGGTCACTAACGGGCCTTGTTGGGCCAAACAATCCATTATCGAATGTTAAATTGGCTAAACAACCCGTTAGTTAAGGCCCACAGCTTATTAATAAGCTTACTTGAACTTATTGAAGGCTTATGAGACTTATTGAGCTCGTTTGGATTGGTAATACACGAAAGAGGCCTTATTAGGTTCATAATGGGCTGAAAACCCCATTAACGAGGCTTATTAGCTTATTGAATAAGCCATACTATAAAAACAGCTTAATTATAATTTTAAGTACTTAATAAGACTAGGAAAAATAAGCTATATCATGTATAAACCTTTTTGGACTCTTCGGGCTAGAATTATCAGTCTAACGAGTCCAATAAGCTCAATATAAGCTCATCCAAGCTTATTTATAAGCTACCACAGCTTATGCAGCTTATTGAGTCATTTATAAACCTAGAAAGGCTATTGGACCTATAATGGATCAACTTGAACACGCGTAACCCTTATCGAATTCTTAATGGGCCCAAAAGCCCATTAACAAGCTTATTGGCTTATAAATAAGCCAAGCAATAAAAACAGACCCGTAAGTGATTATTGAGGTAAGAAAAATACGTTGGATCATATATGAAACCCTAATGGACATTTAAAAGCCTTTCTGGGGTTAAGGTTAATTGGACTACTACAGCCAATAAGCTCAAAATAAGCTTCGACCAAGTTATTATAAGTAAAATAGTTTCAAATATGCTCTAAATAATCTTAATACGGGCTTATGTGCCTTTGAAAAATTATATTGGACAATTTAAATTGCTTATTGGACCTTAACGGGCCCAATAAAGTCCAATAAGCCTAAATAAGCTCATCCGAGCTTATTTATAAGCTGCCACAGCTTATATGGCTTATTGGAGCTTAATAAAACTTATTTCCACTTGTTAGAACTTAAACGGACTTAAAATGTGATTTTTACAAGTTTAGGGATAAAAGTGTCAAAGTGCAAACTAGAGGGTGTAAACTGTAAATATTGATTTTTATGAGTCCAAGGACTGTTTTTGACATATTTCAAACATAAGGTGCTATTTTGGAATAACTTATATTAAAAGTATAACTTTTGTAAAGTTAAAGGACTAAAAGTGACAACTTAGAAAGTTAGGGGTTAAAGAGTGTAAATTAATCAAACTTAAATAAAAGGACTAAAGTTGTCAAACTTAGAAACTTAAAAGTATGTTATAAAACTTAAATGATTTTATAAATACTTGAAGTGTCGGACTGGACTTAATATAATAAAAGTATTATTGTATTTAAAGTCAAGGTTTATCGGTGTATAAACTATCAGGTTAATAAATGTATATTTATTAACGATATCTATCCTTAGTCGTATACCTTCCCAAGAGCCAACAAGTAAAGAAAAATACAATAAACATGTGCACCACCACACAAGTGATAACAATATATATAAACTAGCAAATTATTGTAGTTTACACATTAAGTCATTAGTCTAAACTTGTAGACTAAGACTGACCGTATTTGCATAGGTATTTGATGGTGTGATTCACTTGCCATACTTGGATATATTTAGCATTTTCAGAGGACTACTTACTAAGGTGAATTCATAGCCCCATGTTTTACAATTATTTAAATGATTTACATCTTTGGAGTGAGAACATGCTTTATTTTACAAATTGGACGCAAGTGCACATTTTATACTATGATTACGTGTTTGCCTAAGTAGTGATAACCCACTGAACCCTTATCATGAACTGTCAATTACTAGATTATGAGCGCGAATGTTATAAATAGATCTATTTGGGATTGACATCCCCGTTTGGGTGAGTAGCGCTCACTGTGCCGGGTTGCCGGACAACAAACGCATACCATGTCGGATTTGGGATGTTGCGGGTTAGAACATAATTCACGGGCATTTATTGGCAATTTATTGCATTCATACATGTCGAGATTTAGTGTCATAAGCTTAGGAAAACGTAATTACTTTTTATGATGTTTGCATTTGTTGCTTAATCATACACTTGGAAATCTTGCGGTTCTTTAATTGATTTACATAAACCTATGAATTCACCAACTTTATGTTGACGATTTAAGCATGTTTTCCTCAGGTCAATAAGGCACGAGGTGCCAAGATACATTGGGGTCACTCTTTGAAGAGTCAGTACTAAAGATTTAGGGCGTATTACATTTTAGGAACATTTGTTATAAACCGAAATCTTTACTTATATTGTCGAACAATTTGAAGCCATGAGCTTATGTAATGAACAAGTATTTTGTTAATCCAATGTATCTTTTTAAAACGACACAATTAGTGGTCGTTCTCATATCTTGTGTTATTGATCAATGAAGTAACGCCCTTGGATATTCAACATTCCGCTGCAACCTAGATTTGGGGGTGTTACAGATTGGTATCAGAGCCAAGGTTATAGAGAACCAGGTCAAAAGTTTTTATCTGGACTATAACCATTTTCAAACACTACATTCAAAATGGGGTTTGCATGGGACACACATACATTACTTGTTTGCAATCTAGCACATGTGCTTACATGACATACACTATTTTAGCATTAGTAGTTACTAAGTGCTTGCATAATTGAGATACGAGTATATAAATTATATTACGTATATTACTATAAGAGTCTTAAAATTTATACTTATATAAGTTATTTTTGTTTTTACAGCAGTCATGTCTTCTGCATCATCTGCGGTTACCTACACTTTCGTTTACACGGACTCTGAGTCAAGGAGGGTATTTTGGGGAGCCGATGAGGAGATATTTGATGGAGGTTCTCCACGAGTCATCGTATTAGGATACGATGGACTCCCTATGCAGCCGATAGCCCCACCATCACCGGATTACATACCTGACTCCGAGGAGCCACATACACCACCAGTACCACATGATGAGGATGAGCGTGAGCCTATGTTCATACAGCCACATGATCCTGACTTCGTGCCCGAGCCTATATACCTTGAGTATATACCATTGGAGGATGAGCATGTGTTTTTGGTTGAGGAGCAGCCATTACACCTGTTGATTCACCTACTGCTGAATCACCAGGGTATGTTGCTGAGTCAGATCCTGAGGAGGATCCAGAGGAGTATGAGGATGATGAGACAGAGGATGGTCCGGTTGACTATCCCATGGACGGGGGAGATGATGGAGATGATGATGACGGCGATTCATCCGGGGATGACGCCGATGATGAGGAAGAGGAGGAGCACTTAGCTCCGGCCGACTCCGCTATTGTTGTACCTACTGTTGAGCCTGTTCTCCCACCTGAGGGAACATAGCCTGTTATACCACCACCCTCCACCGACATTACTGGAGCTAGGATTATTGTTCGGCTTTAGGCTTCCATATCCCTTTCACCAGAGGCAGAGGTTGAGAGACTTCTAGCCATGTCTACTCCATCACCATCACCACCTATCTCACTATCACCACCCTCTGCAGGGGAGCGCCTTGCTAGGTGCACGGCCCCATCTGCACATTCATCACAACTACCTGTGCCATCACCATTACTACCATCATTTGGATGTCCAACCCAGACCCAAACACTCGGGATAGCCTCCACCCAGGCCCTTATTGATGCAGTTACTGTCACATTACCATCACCTCCACTACCACCATCTCTATACATACCGCCACCTGTTGGCCGTAAGGATGATATTCCCGAGTCCGAGCGGCCACCCCGCAAGAGGTCGTGTTTGTTTGCTCTAGGTCCCAGGTATGAGGTCGGGGAGAGTTCTACTACTAGACCTACCGGATGCAGAAAGGTAGACTATGGGTTTGTCAGCACCTTAGATGCTGAAGAGAGACGACAAGGGATTTGAGAGGTTAGGTATGGTATTAGGGATACTTGGGTGGATCCGGCAGAGGCAGTTCCTGATATAGCACCTATGATCGTGGGAGAGGTCAATACTAGGGTTACAGAGCTTGCTGAGCTCCATAAGCATGATACGCAGGACTTATATGCTCTACTAGAGGATGCTTAGGAGGGTAGGACTCGTAATCACAGCGAGTCACTATAGACTCGCAGCGGGTTGACTTGCTTATGGAGGATAGGATAGCTTATCAGGAGACCATACTGATTGTGGAGGAGGGGGCCTATGCTTCCCGAGAGGCTTGGGCTCATGCGATAGGATTGAGTCAGGCGGTCCATTATGAGCTTCAAACCCACCATGAGCAGGTATATGCCCACGAGTTTCAGCTTCATGCACATCAGACACAACTATAGTTGCAGGGTACTCTTATTCAGACACAGCACCAGGTACATGAGACTCACTTCTAGATGCAGCAGGCTGAGATGGAAGAGCTTTGAGAGAATGACCGTATGCGTCACGCATAGATGGTAGAGACTCTCTGAGTGATGAGAGACATGAGGCGAGAGATGGGCAACATGCAGGTCGAGTTGTTAGCACTGCGAGGGCAGCATAGGAGAGCTAGACAGCCAGGATCAGATGCTAGAGCTCCAGATCACCATGAGGCTACTAGGGATGCTGATAGTCACATCTAGTGGTTTATGTCATTTTATTCTGCTAGGCTGTTGTTTAGGCATGTTAAGTATTAGGGGTTCTCCCCGCTAGCATAGCCTTATATCTTTTGTATTATATTTTGTGTACCAAAAACTATTTCATGTAAAATTTTCCAAGTTATGAATGAAATAGATGTGTTATGTTGTACTATATACCTCTCTTGTGTTGTTGTCTCATTTGTAAATTATTGTATATCTTGTCATGATTATGACCTCACGTTTTGTCTCTTGTGACTTAGACGAATCATGGCACCTGCGACAAGACGAGGACCGAATACCCCTCCTAACAACACCAACCCAAACAACATGACTCCAGAATCCATCCAAGCTATGATTGATCAAGCTCTTCTGTGAAAATCCACTCATGGAGATGGAAGCCACAATTCATATGAGGATAACCGAAGGAATGTGCAAACTGCGCGCCCTTGTTTCTACGCCGACTTCATGAAATGTCAACCTTTGTACTTCAAAGGAACTGAAGGCGTGGTCAGTTTAACTCGGTGGATAGAGAAGATGGAATCAGTTTTCAATATCAGTGGTTGTGCTATTGAAAATCAGGTTAAGTTTGCCACCTTCACGTTGTTAGGGGCTGCTTTGACTTGGTGGAATGGTCAGATAAGATCCTTAGGTCCTGATGCATATTCAATGACTTGGGAAGTGCTCAAGAAGAAAATGACGGATAAGTATTGTCCGTCGGGTGAAATCAAGAAACTAGAAATCGAGTTGTGGAACCTAAAGGTCAAAGGGAATGATGTTCCAACATACACTGAACATTTCCAAGAGCTAACCCTGATATGTACCAAATTTGTTGCTAATGAAACTGAGAAGATTGACAAGTACATCAGTGGACTCCCTGATAACATTTATGGAAGTGTCAAGTCTTCCAGACCCAAGACGTTGGATGAGACTATTGAGTTGGCCAACGACTTTATGGATCAGAAACTCCGCACCTATGCGAAAAGGCAGACTGACAACAAAAGGAAGGCTGATGATTCATCCAGAAACAACCATGGTCACCAACAACAACCCTTCAAGAGGCAGAATGTCGCCAAGGTCTACAATATGGGGACAGGTGAAAAGAAGCCGTATGGGGGATCTTTGCCCAAGTGCACCAAGTGCCATTTTCACCACAATGGCCCGTGTACTCAGAAGTGCCACAAGTGCAATAAGGTAGGGCACTTTGCCCGCGACTGCAGGGGTTCAGGCAACACAAATGTTGCTAATACTCAGAAGGGCAATGGGGCAAATCCCAAAGGGAACGGTTGTTTTGAATGTGGAGCTTCAGGACATTTCAAGAAGGATTGTCCAAAGTTGAAGAATAAGAATGAGGGAAGTGTAAATGCACAAGGCTGGGTGTATGCAGTTGGGAATGCAGAAAAGAAAGGAAATGCATCGGGAAACCCGAATTCCAATAATGTCATCACGGGTACGTTCCTCTTAAACAACCGCTATGCATCTATCTTATTTGACACTGGTTCCGAAGAAGGTTTTATAATCACTACGTTTAGTTCCCTGATTGACATCGCCCCAACCCCATTAGAAAATAGTTATGATGTAGAATTAGCTGATGGGAAGATAGTCAGGATAGACACTATAATGCGGGGTTGCACTTTAAATTTCTTAAACCATCCGTTCAACATAGATCTAATGCCCGTAGGACTGGGTAGTTTCGACGTTATTATCGGCATGGATTGGTTAAGAAGGTGTCACGTTGTGATCGTGTGTGATGAGAAACTTGTTCGAGTTCCCTATGGGAATGAAACCTTGATTTTTCGTAGTAACAAAAGTAACAATGGGAGAGAATCTCGGTTGACCATTATCTCATGTTTTTGTTTTATTTTGGGTTTCAAAGGCTCAAGAGGACTGGCGAAAGGATGTCAATATCTTTTTGGGCACAGATATCCCCAAGAAGGAGGAGGACAAGTCGGAAGGAAAGCAACTTAAGGACGTACCAATCGTTCGAGATTTTTTGGAAGTATTTCCCGAGGACTTGTCGGGTCTTCCTCCAGCTCGACCAGTAGAATTCCAGATCGACTTAATTCCAGGAGCCGCGCTCGTAGCTCGAGCACCGTATCGATTAGCACCATCCAAAATGAAGGAATTGTTAGAACAACTACAAGAGCTTTCCGACAAAGGCTTCATAAGATCTAGTTCATCACCTTGGGGAGCCCCGGTCTTGTTTGTTAAAAAGAAAGATGGGTCATTCAGAATGTGCATTGACTATCAGGAGTTAAATAAGCTAACAATGAAGAATCGTTATCCACTCTCGAGGATCGACGATTTATTCGATCAACTCCAAGGATCCAGCATTTATTCAAAGATAGATTTGAGATCGGGTTATCACCAGCTTAGAGTACGAGAGAAAGACATCCCAAAGACGACATTCCGAACTTGGTATGGTTATTACGAGTTTTAGGTTATGCCATTCGGGCTAACAATGCACATGCGGTATTCATGGACCTCATGAACCAAGTGTGCAAGCCCTACTTAGATAAGTTCATAATCGTCTTCATTGATGACATACTTATTTATTTAAAGGAAAAGAAAGAGCACAAGAAACACTTTAAGGCAATGTGGAATTGCTTAAAAGAATGAGAAATGTATGCCAAGTTTTTCAAAAATGTGAAATTTTGGATCCCGAACGATACAATATCTCTCGTTCACGTCATTGATACAGAGGCATTCATATGGATCCGACTAATATAGAATCTATCAAAGATTGGGCATCTCCTAAGACACCGATGGAGATCCGCCAATTTTTAGGTCTTGCTGGTTACCATCGGAGGTTCATTGAAGGATTTTCGAAGATTGCTAAATCAATGATGAAGCTTACTCAGATGGAAATAAATATGATTGCTAGGGAGAAAAGGAATAAAAACGCTTTCAGTTTAATAAAGCAGAATGTTGTGTATGCGACCAATTTCTGGCTTTACCTGAAAAAAGCGAAGATTTTGTGGTCTATTATGGTGTTTCACACAAGGGTTTAGGTGCTATGTTGATGCAGAGAGAGAAGGTGATTGCCTATGCTTCTCGACAACTAAAAATTCCTGAGAAGAACTACACCACTCATGATTTAGAACTTAGATCGGTGGTGTTTTCTATAAAGATATGGAGGCATTATCTATATGGAACTAAATGCACCATGTTCACCGACCATAAAAGTCTAAAACACATTCTTGACCAAAAGGAGCTTAACATGAGGCAACGTCGTTGGCTAGAATTGCTAAGTGATTATGATTGTCACATCCGTTATTACCCGGGGAGGGCAAACGTAGTGGCCGACGCATTGAACCGTAAGGAACGGATTGAGCCATTGCGGGTTCGAGCACTTAGTAATGACCTGACTGGCTTGGAACTTTCCTAAACAAATACTAAAAGCTCAGATCAAAGCCCTAAAACCAGAGAACCTTGAGAAAGAAGATGTAGGTGGTATGATCAGAAAGGATATACCCAAGGAAAGGTTGAAACCACGCGCCGATGGAACATTATGTTTAAATGGCAGAAGTTGGTTACCTGGCTACGGTGACTTAAGATCCGTGGTTATGCACGAATCCCATAAGTCTAAGTACTCTATCCATCTCGGTTCTGAAAAGATCTACCAAGGCATGAAAAAGCTATATTGGTGGCCCAATATGAAGAAGCCGATCATCGCTACACATATTTAAAGCAAGTGCTTGGACAAGTACAAAGGTCAAGGCCTAGAACCATCAAAGCCATCGAGGATTGTTAGTAACAACCAGCAATACAAGTGGAAGTGGGATAATATCACGATGGATTTTATCACCAAGCTTCTTAAGTCGTCACAAGGTTTTGACACCATCTGGGTAATTGTGGATCGACTTACAAAGTCTGCTCACTTCTTGCCAATATGAGAGAATGTCCATTAACAAGTAGCAAGGTTTTACCTGAAAGGAATAGTAGCAAGACGGAAATACATGTTTTCAATCATATGTGATCATGATGGGAGGTTTACATCAAATTTCTGGAGATCATTTCAGAAAGCTTTGGGTACAGATCTAAGTAATATCACACGCGTATCTTCCCAGAAACCGATGGCCAAGCTAGAGGACTATCAAAACTCTCGAGGACATGCTACGTGCTTGTGTGATCGATTTTGGCAAAGGTTGGGTCAAGCATTTTCCATTAGCCAAATTTTCATATAACAAAAGTTATCACGCTAGCATAAAGGCCGCACCTTATGAGGCACTTTATGGCCAAAAATGTTGATCACCTGTGTGTTGGGCCGAAGTTGGAGAAAGCCCACTGAATCTGTCCTGATTGATCCAAGAAACAACGAAAAAGATCATCCTGATCAAGCAGAGAATTCAAGCTGCTCAGGATTGACAAAAGAGCTACACTGACTTGAAGCGAAATCCAATGAAGTTTGAAGTTGGGGATAAGGTTATGCTTAACGTCTCACCTTAGAAAGGGGTTATACGATTCGGTAAGCGGGGCAAGTTGAACCCGAGATACGTCAGACCTTTCAAGGTGTTAGCCAAGGTTAGAAAGTTTGCTTACAGGCTGGAACTTCCTCAAGAGTTGAGCAGGGTTCACCATACTTTTCATGTGTCTAATCTGAAGAAATGTTACGCTGACGAACCATTAGTCATGAGCGTTGAATGGAATTTTTTCACTTATGATGATAAGCTCCAGTTTGTGGAAGAGCCCATTGAAATCATGGAACGGGAGATCAAACGATTAAAGCAAAGCCGGATACCATTGGTTAAGGTCCGCTGGAACTCTAGGAGAGGTCCTGAGTTCACCTGGGAATGGGAAGATTCGTTCAAACAGAAATACCCACAGCTTTTCACAAACCGGGCTTCGTCATCCACTACAAGGTCTTAAGCTTTATGGACAAAGCTCTTTTAAGGGGTGGAGACTATAACATTTCTCAATTTTAGGTCATTTTATGACTCCTATTTTTCGTCACTATTTAGTTTGGTCTGATACACGTTTACTCATAATTTAACTTTAAGCTAAATCGCGTAGACTAGAAATAATCATTTAACGTAAACGGTCACCAAATTAATTAAGGTTTACATCAATCAAGTGTTATATAATTATTAAGAAGATAATTAATGACTTTGCGTATTTTATTTTTATTGGTCATGTAAAAGGCTTACGTTTCGCAATAAAATACATTTAGTCACACCCCGGAAATACCTAGACTTACCTAGACTCAAACCAATAACCACTTTTAAACCTTAAACACAAAATTTATTATATTTTTGTGTTAAAAACTTATGTTGGCTAAATATGGGCAAGTGAAACCCATAAACCATTTGTCACATGTGCTAAATCAACTAGAAATCCCCTAAGTACATGTACATCAAGGGTTTAATTAATACATGTCTTTCATGTCTCCAAATTTGCTTAATGTACATTGGGTAATAACCATTTGGTCTCTTTGTGTCTTGAGACCGGCAGCTAGCAACAACACCACACACAAACCATAAGATTTCCAAATCCTTGTAAATCTTGTACCATAATCTTGTAATTAAGAATTATACTAGGAGGTATTATCAATACCATGTGTGACTAACTAGAAAACCATAAAACCATCACTATAGGGCATGGTTTGGTTTGGATTAGGACTAGAGAAACTAACTAGCTTATAAGCCTATATAAACTCACTCTTATTGACACTTAACACTTTCCTACAACTTATAAACTCTCTCTAAACCAATAACACCTTTGTTTTCATATCCTTTGTTTCGGTACACCAATAACCAAACCCATATGCACCCTCATCTTCACATCTAACCTTACTCGAACATATAAGTGATACTAGGACTTCGTACAAGGTCATAGGAAGGTGCACGAGCCAAGATTAGGTTAATTAATAAGCTATTGAACTTTACGGTTGAATACATTTAGGTGTAACACATAGGTTTGTGATCTACAACCACCTACACGACACATCCAACTCTAGACTATTGTAAGTCACGAACTAAGCCTTACATGTCATACCTTATTCGTTTTCTTCCTAACTAATTATATGGGTCACGTTAATTTGTATTTGACAAATTTACATGAGCATGAATGTGCATGATTAAACCCATAAATGTTTTACGTATATGTTATACGTACAAATGATCTTGTGTGGTGCTAACATGTACAACGTGTATAAAACTTGTTTAAATATCAATATAGGCCTTAAACGGGACAAAATTACTAAAATGGGAACCACTGTAATAATTGCTCGTTTGTATGAAATATACGAAATAACACGTAAACTTTTCATGAGAACGAAAAGGCTTGGCTTGGGAACTAGTACACTAACGTATAGAACGAATGCATGGGATAAAACACGGTTAATTAAGGCTTGATAAGTACTTAACAAGAGACTAAAAACCCTAGAAACTAATAATAAGCTTATTGGACCACTATCGGGCTCGTTTAATCCAAACAGCCCACAACTGGGTCCAGCAGGCCAACAGTCCGTTAGTTGGGGACCCATAGCTTATTATTAAGCTCACTTGAGCTTGTTAAAGGGTTAGAGGACTTAGTGAACTCGTTTGGTTAAGAATACGCATAAGGAAACCCTATTGGGCCACAAATGGGTTTAACAGCCATTAGCGAGGCCCAATAGATAACGGGTCCAATTAGCCACCAATAAGCTAAAACAGCATATTCGCTGGAGCTTATACAGGTTTTGTGGTTATTAGAAACTTAAAATGCTAATGGACCTTAATTGGACAAGCTTAAACATGTAAAACCCTTAAAACGGGCTTCATAATGGGCCTAAAAGCCTATTATCGAGAGCTTATTTGCTTATAAATAAGCCAAACTATAAAAACAGCTTGAATGTAATCCTGAGGACTTATTGAAACTAGAAAATGAGCTAGAACATGTTATAAAACCATGATGGACCTTTAAGACTTTTCGAGTAAGGTTATCGGGCTAACGAGCCCAATAAGCTCAAATAAGCTCACCCGAGCTTATTTCTTTCATCTTAACAGATTCATATAAACTTAAATGAGCTTAATGAGAGCTTATGTACTTTTAGAATCCTTATTGGACCATTAATTTGCTTAATGGACTTTAACAATCCCACTAGGCCCAATAAGTTGAATTAAGCTCATCCAAGCTTATTTATAAGCTGCCACAGCTTATATGGCTTATTGGAGCTTAATAAAACTTGTTGCCACTTGTTAGAACTTAAACGGGCTTAAAATGTGATTTTTACAAATTAGGGACTAAAAGTGTCAAAGTGAAAACTAGAGGGTGTAAATTGTAAATATTGATTTTTATGAGTCCAAGGACTGTTTTTGACATATTTCAAACATAAGGTGCTATTTTGGAATAAACGTATATTAAAAGTAAAATTTTGTAAAGTAAAGACTAAAGTAAACTTAGAAATTTTAGGGGTTAAAAAGTGTAATTTAACCAAACTTAAATAAAAGGACTAAAGTTGTCAAACTTAGAAACTTAAAAGTATGTTATAAAACTTAAAATGATCTTTATAAATACTTGAAGTGTCGGACTAGACTTAATATAATAAAAGTATTATAGTATTTAAAGTCAAGGTTTATCGGTGTAATAAACTAATCCCCCCCCCCTCCTCCATCTCCCCCCTCCCCCCCCCCCCCCCCCCCCCTCCATCCCCCTCCCCCCCGACCCTCCACCCCCCCCCCACCCCTCCCCCCCCCACTCTCCCTCCAGAGTTAATAAATGTATATTTATTAACATATCTAATCCTTACCGTATACCTTCCCAGATCCAACAAGTAAAGACAAATACAATAAACATATGCACCACCACACAAGTGAGAACAGTATATATAAACTAGCAATTTATTGTAGTTTATGCATTAAGTCGTTAGCCTAAACTTGTAGACTAAGACTGGCCGTATTTACTTAGGTATTTGACAGTGTGATTCATTTGCCATACATGGATATATTTATCTGTTCATTAAAATAAGAGACTACATCCTAAGAGAGTTCATAGCCCCATGCTTTTACAATTATTTAAATGATTTACATCTTGGGAGAGAACATTGCTTTGATTACAAATTGGAACGCAAGTGTACAAATTTTAAATACTATGATTACGTTTTTTTGCCTAAGTAGCATAACCTCACTGAGCCCTTTTATCATGAGACTATCAATTACTAGATTAGAGCGCGAATGTATATAAATATATCTATTAGGGATTACATCCCCGTTTGGGAGAGTATCGCACACTGTAGCCGGATTTACCAGACAACAAACGTATACCAAGTCTGGGATTTGAGATGTTGCGGGTTAAACCTCATTCACGGGTTAATGATTGGGTAATTTAATGGTCTTTCATACATGTCGAGCTAACTGTTCATGAGCTTAGGAAAACGTAATTACCTTTTTATGATGTGTTGCATCTGTTGCTTTAAATCATACACTTGGAAAATCTTGCGGTCCTATAACTAATGAACTTACATAAACCTATGAATTCACCAACTTTATGTTGACGTTTTAAGCATGTTTTATCAGTCAATAAAGCACGATGTGCAAGATACAATTATTGGGTCACTCTTTGGTAGAGTCGGTACTAAAGATTAGGGGCCGTATTACATATTTGAGAACCATTAGTTATAAACCGAAATCTTTACTTATATTGTCGAACAATTTAAAGCCATGAGCTTATGTAATGAACAAGCAATGTATCTTTTTAAAACGACACGTTTAGTGGTCGTTCTCATATCTTGTGCTATTGATCTATGAAGTAACGCCCTCGGATATTCAACATTCCGCTGCCACCCAGATTTGGGGATGTTACAATCCTGGCCTCAATCTCCATGAGCCTGGCTGTGCGAGCATGTGCACGCCTATCCCTAAACAACATGTTGACCCGACTGGTCACCATCTGTCGCTCAGTCTGTGCATCATCCAACCTCCTATATATCTTGTTTGTGTTGTCCTGTCTCAAGTCGTACAAGGTCTGTCACCATGTTGGCCTAACTCTTCTTATCAGTCGCTGGTTTCCCCTGCATACCCACAAGCATCTCATCCCAAGTGTCGGTAATCCCATAACCAACATCTCTCTCTAGCTCTCGCATAATCTCATCATCCAAGGTGGCAATGAAACCATAGTCTCTCCTGAAATCTCCATCAGGTCTAGCAGTGGGAGCAGATGAACTCTCGCCCACCTCATATCCCGGACCAAAGGCAAAGCATAGCCTCTTCCGAGGCGGTAAGCAAGCCTCACGAACATCCGCTCTACGGTCAGTAGAGGGAGGAAGCAAGGGTGGTGATGGAGTAGGTAGCGGTATAGGTAGGAGTGGTGGTGTCCTGGATGGTGGTGCCTCTGATCGAGGTGTTAAGATATAGGTAGATAGTGCAGCAGCTCTCAACATGTGCCACAATGCCCTGGTACGTAAAGTATAATAAGTGATGGTAGTGGTGGTGAATAGAAGTAGAGGTGCCTCGCTCACATCCGAATCATCGCATCTCTATATCCCAAAGGATAAGTAGGGCTAGCAGGTAGTGGTAGAGGTGATACAGGTAAGGGTAGTGATACTAGTAGTGGTGGTGAAGGAATCTGAGGTAGTGGTGATGACCATGGGGAGAGTGGTGATGGTGAAGGTGATGGTAAGGCAAGAAGTCTCTCAACCTCTTCCTTAGAAGGAAGTGATATCGGTGTCTCATCTCTTATGGACATCCTAGCAGTAACCCGGTATGCAGGAAGAACACAAGATCAAACCCCAATTAACAAACCCAAATTCGAAACCCTAGCTATGAAAACCCTAGTTTTCTTCTTGATTAAACCCTTGTTTAATTTACCAACCAAGCTTTCAATACATCTTGAATCACCTTAGATATAACTACTAACAATACTTGAACACTTATATCTTTGTAAAATCAAAAACTATAGAATTATTTGAGTGAGCTAAATGAGCCGTGAGTTTTGTGAAAGTGGGAGAGGATTTTTGCTTTGTTTACTTGTATAGTCAAGTGGTATAACAAATCAACCTTTAACAAAACCATGAACTAATGGTGGTTTGAGTACAATTTGTAAGAGTTTGTAAGGTGCTCTCCTCCTCCCTAGAAAGAAGGATTGGCTAGAAAGAGGGGGAGGGTACAAGTGATGTGCCAATTTCTAGTAAAATGGGTTTAGAGTACTCTTGAGTTTGATATTAATTAGGAAATGAGATACTAGTGGGATTTATGATTTATTTGTGTTCTATCCTTTGCATATCCGGCCATAAGACTTATTTAAATAGGAAAATGATTTAATTTTGGATATTGGGTATAAAAGTGGGTATTTGTTTGAGTATAGATAGGTATAGATGCTTCCGTGTATGCCTAAATGTATTTTATTGCGCTACGTAGACGTTTTACGTAACCAATAAAAATAAAACATGAAAAGTTATAAATTATCCTCGTAATAATTATATAACACTTGCTTGACGTAACCTTTTACTTGTTTGATGTCCGTTTACGTTGAATGTTGATTTTTAGTTTACGCGATTTAACTAAACGATGAAAATTAAAAGCAAACGTGTAAAAGCCTAAAAATAAATAATGGCAAGAATTGAGTCGTAAAATGACGTGAAAATGCGGATTGTTACACTACAAACCCTAGGTTTACCCAATTATTTGATGACCTTATGAAAAGCCGCTTTGAAATGCCGATGATGGGGTAAATGACATTTTTCCTTGGTTTACAAGTTAACCAATCCCCCGTTGCATCTTCATAAACCAGTCTAACTACGTATTAGAAATCCTTAAAAAATATGGAATGGAAACTTATGATCCGATTGGTACACCAATGGAGATCAAAGATAAACTTGACCTAGATCAAAATGGGACTCTAGTTGATGCTACGAAATATCAAAGCAAGATTGGTGCTGATGTGGGGGTCGTAAAGACTTCAACAAGAAGTTTTACAACTGCCTAGACAGTGTACCTAATCGTTGTAGTGTAGTATAGGCAAGACTCAGGGGTTGTTATCGTTATCTGGGGGAATAACACTGTAAAGGCCGGATCGAATGTTCACAAAGGTCTAAGGGTTGAAGGAAGATTATTTTTGTGTTTTTATATTTTATGAAAGCAAGTAAACCTCGGTTTTTAGAGGTTGGTTTGTTTTAACTAATTAATCTACTAGTCTAATTCTACTTTAATAGCGTGGAGGACAATTATACAACGAAGTGTATTCACCTAGGATGCACTACTCCTTGCTAGCTATCCAATTCTACCTATTGCTTTGTCACACTTGAGATGATCTGTGTAAGTATTTCCTAAGGTATTAGCGAATTACACGAAAACGCCATCTACGTAATATTCTGCTAGAGCAACACACAAGTAAGATAGTATGAAGACTATTACAAGGCCCCTAAGAGTATATTACATGCATTAAAACACTTAAGAGGGATCAACCATATTGGGGGTAAGGTAGTATGAAGACTGTTACCAGATGATATCCTTTCTACATACTCGCGTTTCCTTAGACGTCTAGGGGTGGCAATTCAGGTCGGGTTCGGGTTGGCGGGTCAGAAAACCTCAACCCGAACCTGACCCATTTAAATAATCGGGTCAGCTATGTCAACCCTAACCTGTTTACACATAACCCGAACCTGACCCATTTAACCCATATATATAGTTGGGTTGGCGGGTTAAATAGGTTACACGGGTTGAATAGGTTAAACGGGTTTCGGGTTGACCCATCTAACCCGTTTTATATACAAAAGTTGGCACATTACACGGGTTAAACAAGTTAAACGGGTTTGCGGATCGACCTGTTTAACCCATTTAACACATATAATAAAATATAAATAATTTATATTTTTAGAAAAAATCTTAAACGGGTTGACAGGTCAACCCGCTTAATTTATTCTCAACCCGAACCTAACCTGTTTAATAAACGGGTCAGATAGGTCGACCCAAACCCGACCCAAAATCTATTAGACTCAACTTAAACCTGCTAATTTTTGTGTCGGTTTCAGGTCGGGTTTCGTGTCGGGTCAGAAATTGCCACCCCTATAGACGTCTATGCCAACTTAATATCTTATATAAAATATAATCAATTATACTTATTGAATCTGTTACGCCTTAATTGGTGAATATAGAAGATCCATAATCATCAATAAGAAAACAATAAGATATAATCAATCAATGATAAGTTTCATACATTCCCAAATAAATACTAGATGAATTAGCCAAGCATACTTAAACAAAAGAAATCATAATCAACAAAAGGAATTGAAGACATGAATTAGGATATAAGTGATAATCAAACCATTACAAGATTCTTATGGATTAAATTAGACCTTCTAAGTTGCTGGAAAAACACCTACCCAAACCCTAGAATCGGACTTAGGGTTGGGGGCTTGATAAAAACGAAGTTATAAGGCTATATTTATAGGAAAACCCTAGTTCGACAATCCTGAAGCTGTCAAAGAAATTCCTGACACCGTCACGTCGTCATCTTTCGCTAGGTTGTATATTTTCTTGCTGCGATCGCGTGGGCTATTGAATCATCAAAATCCGAGTTCGTATGAAGGAGTTATGATCAAAACAATATCTGATACTTCGCGCGCAAGTGGAATAGTCTTCTTTATCTCATGACGCCGAATCTTCTAGGGTTTCTTTAGGTCGGCTACGTTCTGACCCGTCGTTAAATCTATGATGCCATCACCATAAAAATCCTGATGCCATCGCTTGAAGCCTGCGACGCCGTCTTCACGCTATGTATGCACAATTCTTTAAGATTAATGTGTAGAGTCATAGTCTTGTTCGTTTCTTTTCCAAATGAGCCCAAGTCACGTGTATTTCCTCTAAATGTCATTAAGTGCTAAACTTGAAAACAAACGATTAAGCATATAATCTGGGCATATTTGCATGATTTAGGGGGTTAAATGACCCCGAAATAGTGTATAAAATGACACCTCATCAAATACCCATACACTTGGGATTTGCTTGTCCTTAAGCAAATGGGTTTTTCTACCTAGACAATAGCAATATTGGGGTCATTTAACCTACTCTTTAAAAGCATATTACAACACAACCTTCTAGACCTCATAATTAAAAGCACATAAAACATATACTAGCACCTTACATATGTGTTTGGGATTCTCTCTTTCACTCGGGTGTTTAATAAATTATAACAACTATAGGAAACATAAAATTAAACACTAATTACCTGTCATAGCATATAAATTATCATAGGCTTTGTAAAGGATCAAACCTCCACCGCTGGGCGCAAGTATTAATCATTACTATCAAAAAGTTCTTTTAAAGGGTTGTGGGGTGTAGGTTTAAGATAACATTAATGGAAACGGACACGGATGGGATGCATTTGGAGAGTGACTTTTGGGTGAATTTTGGGGTGAAAGGGTTAGCTAATTATTTATACGAATACACGTTGGTTGGGTTGCTAAACCAAAGACTCGGACAAGATATACAATCTCTACACAACTCTACATCAATCTTTTTCTTTTTTCTTTTCTTGACTCTAATATAAACATAGATATAAGCAAATGACAGCCCATACATTTTTTTCACTCTTTTTTTATATACATTTTTTTTCGTACACTTTTACTCTACCATTGCTCAAACATATAATACATCATGAAGGTTTATAGATGCACCACTACACTTGAACTTTTACATACTTGATATTTACAATCTAACTAATGACCCGAATTGAGTTGGATCAAAATAACATGGAGCTTATTGAGCTCTATTGGGGGTAATAAATTACTTTTTCCCTAATTCTTCATAAGATGAATACTACCATAAATCCTAGTCGTCCCAAAATAGTATTTACAAGGATAAGGACTTAGCAGCCTTGTACTTAATAATTAACTTGGCTTAAAACAATAATGTATTAAAGATGTGTACATTCAAGGTAGGCTAAGGTGATTTGGGTGTAACAATTGGTTCAAGGGTGACAATGCTCTTCATTAATAGTCCAGCTTAACCAAAAAATTATGAGAACCATGAAAAAAGATAGGCTCGGAGGGTTGTACTAAGGGTATCTTGCACTAAAAATGAGTGCATGGCAAGGGTGTGGGATAGTTACATGATTGATGTGACCATAATAACAATTTCAGGTTTAAAACATGGGTTAATCCTAGTGCCTCTTTTCTAGCAAATCCTAATACTTACTATGCGGTCTCGGGATGCATCACAAAAACAAGTTCTAGAATTTAATATACTACCAGTACACTCATATAATTTAATACCGATACCAATGTTCCAGAAAAGGCAACAAAGACCATACGTACACATCCGTAACGACGGAATAGACACATATGACTGTATTTGAACCTTAACTCGAACAAGCTAAAGGTATAAAATATCTTGGGTATCAAAAATAGATACCCAAATTCCTATAAATCTAAAGGCGAACCTCATATGTTTGGGGTGGAATTCTGAGGGTTTTTGTGCTAGTCATATACATTATTATCCATGAGACGCTATTAATACTCGGTTTTCGTCAGTATGTGTCATAATTTTTTTTAAATTTGGGTCAAAATTATCGTTTATGTTATGTTTCGATATATTACCCATCATTTTAAGGAACAGGCAAATGGAAATTGAAGGAATAGTTTCTAAGGCTTATTTCCCCTTACACTTACGTTGAACATTGTCCCCAATGTTCTATAGAAGTGATCGTATGAACGAATAAAGGGAAAAGAAAACAAGTAAAAGAAACTAGTACTCCCCTATTTTGCTCAATAATAGAGAAGAAACATGTGATAATTGGTTAAATCGTCCTCCAAGAATCGTCTAATGAAACTTTTAAAGAACTTCCAAGCTTATTCTTATCAAATATAACATGTAATAAAAGACAAAGACAACTGCACCAAGCGTAAAATCCATGGGGGAATGATAAATACAACTTCATTAACTAAGTTTAGACTCTACGAAAACAAATAAAAGATAGGATGAATGTGTTAGTTTAATCGTGGTTTCATGCAGGTTTTAGGAAAAACACAAATTCTGGAAATTATACAAGATTAATTTCTCAAAAATTAAATAAAATCAAATTTTCCTGTAGCAGGCATGGCGACGCCGTCAGGATTAATCCTGACGCCGTCTCCAGGGTCTGTAATTTTTTTCTTTTCTTCAAAAATCTCTATACGCAAGTTCCTATTAGTTATTTCCTGCAAATTTTACTACAAAAACCACAAAATTGTTTAACACAATCATATGAATCAAAACAAACACATGACACAAGACACACGACATGAATTGAACTAAACTATTTATTTTATATGTTTGAAATGGTTCTTATAAACCAGATATTTTCCCCTATATTTATTTGATGCAAAATACCTTTAATTGTAATTAAGACTAGGTTAAAGACAAAACAAAGCATGATTACATAATATTCAAACATATAAGAACAAACAATAAAGAATAAAACACACGACACTCCTAAAATGCAAGAAATAAAATATCGGGTCGCCTCCCAATAAGCGCTTGTTTTTGTTCGAGTCACGAGCCTGACTCTATGCTTATTTGACGCG